>CAUYQG010117449.1:0-10811 GCA_963574415.1 Tarsius wallacei
ACAGGCGCGCGCTACCACGCCCGGCTAATTTTTTGATTTATTGTAGAGATGAGGTCTCGCTTGCCCAGGCGGGTCTCGAACCCGCGGGCTAAGGCAATCCACCCACCTCAGCCTCCCAAGGCGCGGGATTACAGGCTGAGCCACCGACCTAATCCTTAACTGTACCCCACAATATCATAATAAAAAATACTGACTATAAAATTAAAAAAATAAAAAAATAAAATAAATAAAATAAAACTAAATTGCTTAAAGACATTTAAAAAAAAAAGAACCATTAAACTTTGGAAAAGTATTTAGTAATCCTTTAAAGCATATAATTTAGCCAACTGGTGGAAAATATATATGAATTTAGAAATATACTACTTGTAATGTAAGAACTAATATTTTCCTTCAAATTTACTCTTATGGGGTCTGAAGTGTAACCTATGAAGCATTTTATGAAGAGAATAAAGATACATAGTACTCATTAAAACTTCACTTTTCAAGAGACCTAATATAAAAGATCACAAGTTCATTTAGCAAATGAATGAGACTCTGCATCTTAGTGTAAAAGTTTTGCATAAGACTTAAAAAGTGCCTAAAATACTTAACTATTGTGTAAGTAAACCTAAGAAGAGTTTTTAGTGTTACTGACAACAGCCTCATATGGGGAAAGTTGTGTGAGAAAAACAACAACTTGACTATTCCCTAAAGTGAGAGATCTTATTTTCTTAAAATATAAAATGTTTCTGCTGGCATTGAAACACACAGTGATTATACTTTAAGTTAATTTCATAAAACTGTGATCACTATCACCACTTATCTTTAAGTAAAACTCTATATCTTACCAAATTTTAAATTATTTCCCCCATGCTAACAATTTATATCAAAATGTGGAAATGGAAATCCATTTTTCAACCTTGACATGAATTTCCAGGACTAGTTACATTCCCTACTGCTGCAGGAATAAAAGGAAAACCTTCATAAAATACTGTATCTGTTACACTCCCAATCCAACCTCTTCACCTTCAGTCTCTGCTCATCATCTTTATCTGGCTGGATACACACATTCTGCCGGACTTGCCTCAGACAGCACTTCCTAACAGCAAGGACCTTGCCTCCATCCACCCACAATGTTCTGTGGGGTGTCTTATAGCAGCTTATATTTATTCCTTTCACTCAAGTGTGTTTACTTCATTGTGTTTATTATCCGTTTGACTTTCAGAAGTATGTAAGTCAGCGTTGAAGTCTGAGATCATACTTCTTTGGTTTCTCTGTATCTGATGCTCCTACCACAGTATTTAGTAATTAATAAATTTGCTTAAATAAATGAATATAAATGTGGATTTCCAAACTCCAACTCATTTACATTTCACAGACTATTATTATTTCTGGATGTACCAAAAAAAAGGTCAATTATCATTTATAGTCTAAAATCATATGTTTAATAATACCTTACAGAACAAAAATAGCATGCAAGTGTGATTCAAAAAGATACCAGATTAATGAATACGGTTTTCCCAGAAGTACAGGAATCTCATTATAATTATGCAAAGCAGCTAGGAATCACAGGGGTCATGGGATAAAAATTCAGGAAGAAATGCTAGGAGCAATGTAAAAATTAAGCACCTCCTCCCCAATCAAATCTAGTATGTACACATGAGTAATTCACTTGATTTCTGCTAAATATATACTGTTTTGGGATTGCAAAACCATGATAAATGTTGTGGGACAAATGTCAAATTATTCAACATATATACAAACAACAATATTCTCTTTGGACACCATTGTTCTTTTTATTTTTATTTTTGTCAACATTATGAAAGCATTTTACAATTATTTTGCCAAAGTATTAATTAAGCATAGTGTTATTTTGTAAACAATAATTTGATTTAGAAAAACAATAAAGTCAAATCTGACAAATCTGGTTCTTGAATCTTTCTCTTTCTTCATGTTTTACGACACTAATGTGACGATGATGTTCAATAAGTTTTATCCTTTGTCTGTGCTAGGCTACACAACAGACAGATTGTCTTTACAATGGCTTCATTATCCCTCATAGTTTATTTCTCTCCAGTGTAAATCCCTAGTACAGGAATCTTTTATTTTTCTTTTCCTTTCTTCCTCCCACTTCTTCCTTTCCTTCAAATTCCTTCATTTCTTTCTTTTCTCTCTCTCTCCCTTTCTTGCTTTTTGTCTCCCTTTCCCCTTCCTTCTTCCCTCCATCCCTCTTTCCTTCTTTCCCTCTTACCCTCCCACCCTTCCTTCTTTCCTTCCTTTCCTTTTTCTTTCCCTCTTCCCAGTGGTTTCATATAATACATGATTATTTTTTGTTCATTTTACCTTTCAGTATGGAAAAAAGCAGGTAGAGGAGCTCTGCTCCACTTAGTCATTTGGAGACCCAGGCTCACTTTATTTGGTTCTCATCATCAAAATACAATTTTCAAGTCCATGACAGAAATAAAAGAGAAAGCATGAAGAAATGTATCTAAGTTAAAATAAATTAAAATAAATGAGTTTATGGCCAGATTAGATAGATATTGAACATAGCACTTCTGCACACATTCCATTGGTCATGTATTTTACGTTAGTGCCCAAGAGACTGGAATATATACCACAGAATGAAAGTGAAACAGGTTTGATAAATGCTTAATAAGATCACATGATGCTCACTTTGAAATTTTGTGCTTACATATATTATAGCATTTATTATACTATCAATTAAACTGCAACTATGTAGGGAACAATTTGTCTTTTCTAAAAAACATTGTAATAATTTCAATAAAGTAACTGCATAGATATTAAGTGAAACTATTGATCAGTTTTGAGAAATGCATTTACCCATGCAATCCCCATCCCCTATCAGGATATAGAACACTTCTATTATCCCAGAAATTTCCCTTGTCAACTTCCTCAGTAAACAACCCTCTCAGTTAATGCCATTCTCCACCCACCCTATGCAACCACTTTTCTGATTTTCATCACCATAGATTAGCTTTGTCTTTTCTTGAACTTTATTTTGTTTTATTTTTTTAATTTATTGTAGAGATGAGATCTCACCAAGTTGCCCAGGCCAGTCTCATACACCTGAGCTCAGGCAGTCATCTTGCCTTGGCCTCCCAATGTGCTGGGATTACAGGCTTGAGCCACTGCGCCTGGCCCTTCTTGAACTTTATAAAAAAAGAATCAAACATCACTGGCTTCTTTCACTAAATATAATATTATTTAGATTCCCAAACTTTGTTGTGTGTATAGTAGTTCATTCTTTGTCTATTTTTTCTTAATATTTAATTATACTAATTAATATATTAATTATATCACAGTTTTTTTACACATTTTTGCATTAATAGACACTAAGGGTGTTTCCAGGTTTTTACTATTATAGGTAAAAATTTAGGTGAGCATTTGTGCAAATGCTTAGTAGAATAATTTGGAGTAATAGAGTAGATGCATGTGTAAAATGTCAAGAAATTGACAAATGACTTCCTCATATGTTGTAGCATCAAACATCTATTTTAACTTTTATTCATCTATATTATTTCTTTTCTAAACTTTCATTATTTTTTCTCTGTCCCATGTGTTAAAAAATAAGAAAAGATGAAAATAACTAGATAAAGTCTATCAAACTTTTTAACATGTGAAATAAATATATAGACAAAGTCAGAAAAACAGACATAATGTTATCAACTTTGGCAATGTTGAAGAAAAACATAACTGACAGACATTTGGAGATGGAAATGGATAAGAAAATGTAAAGAAAAAAAAGGGCAACTCCCTCAGGTCCCTTTCCACTGTGAGAGCTTTTCTGTCCTATCAATAAATACTGCTTTAAATAAGTAAATAAATAAAAGAAAAAGAAAATGTAAATAAAGGACGTTATCAATAATATACTCACCTTCCAAGTAAGGAGTCAAAAAAATTATCAAAGTTTGATAGATAAGAAGACCAATATATAAGTATATTATTAAATATAGCAGCAAATCTGTAGAGAATTAAAAATATTTAATAGGATTTCTAAAAACTTGCCAGGTATGTAGAAAAGTTAGCTAACTAAAAATTGATCTAACAAGTTAGTAGTCAATAAGTAATCTCAATGTTGATAAGTGAATAAACTGTTACATAAGTATAAAAGGAGAGAAGAACAGGAAATAGGGAGATATTGGGAAAACAACATCTGATTTTAAATTAAATTATTTATGTATTATTTGATTTAAAATATTTATTCATATACTACTTTGATACAATTATTAAAAACAAATAATAATGTGTATGTGGGGGGGCATCCTGCCTAAAAATTTGACTTTAAAATTTTTAGCATGCCACATAAATGGAGACACAATTCGTTGCAAGATTTATCTTAACTCTAAAAATAGAATCCAACCAGTTGCTTGATGAAGCATAATAGCCCTGGTACTGAGCCCAGAAAGAAATTTCTCAAATCCTCATGTAAAAGAAACTATAAAGAACAAAGTGTTCAACAGTATCTATATAAAAAGACAATGACAAATTGAATAGTTTTTTTTTTTTCTATTTTAATAGTTTTCCTCAATGTAGCCCCATGGAAAAATGCCAGAACTCAATTCACTAAACACAATTTCACAGTAGTAGCCAAAATTTTCAACCCAGGTATTCAGCTCTCCACTGACAAGCTTACTCTAGAATTTCTTTAAAATTTCTGCAGGATTGAATGGACTGCATTGCCCTCGGGTTGTCCTCCAAAAACCATGCTCTTCCTAAGTATTTGGTACGCGCTGATGGCAGTAAATATGAGAAAGTACCTGGAGACATTTTTTTCTAAATGTAAAACTGAGTGTTTTTACAAACATACAATCAACAGAAGGATGAAGTTTTATTTAGGATAAGAATTGGTAATAGTAAAGTAAATTAACATCTTTAAATTTTCCCTCTTCAGACATGAAATTCTTTATTTTGATAGCTTTATCTCATGAGATACTAACAATTCCGATACTAAATGTATTGCCTGATTTGAACATTTATAATGACTTTATGCTTTCTCAATTTACTACTTCATGCTTCCTTCCATTTTTACATTCTATTGCATGATTAATACCAGGTAATATTTCTTCAAGATCCAGGAAAAAGCCAAAATAACTGATGTTTCTTGGGTGTACAGAAGTTAATTTTTTTCCAGTATATTTGAATCTCATATTTCTTGGGGAGAAGAATATCCAACTTTTTTTTAAACATTTTATTATAGGATTGTGGGATACAAGTAAGGATTAACTACATAAGTAGGCTGCATACTGGTGAAGTTTGGGCTTTCAGCTGTCCCGCTCTCTTCCTGGTAATGACCCAAGTACTCTTTGTGTTGTCCCGTGACTGCTGATCCCTCCCCTGTGCTAACGTGTTTAAGGTTCAAGGCTCATGTATAAGTGAGAGCATGCGGTATTCGGTTCTTTATTTCTGTGATAGTTCACTTAGTATGACAGCCTCCAACTCCATCAATTTGCTGTGAAGTCGATACAAATCCAAAGTTTTACATGATGCCCTTTCATGTTTACTGCATCTAGTTTTCTACTCCTTTCTACCTCAAATCTCAAATAAATGGGTTGTGTTCTGTCCTTTCCTCTTCCTCTAAGGTCTCTTTAAGCTTTAGCCATCTGCTTGTTGCTGTCCCTTCTTTTGAAACAGAAATCAGAAAGATCATTGATGGAAGTACAATCATCTTTACTTTAAAATTGATTTTTCATGGATATCTCCCACAGTTAGTCATCTTCTCCTTGAATCTCTCATAATCAAGGGCATATCTATTTTGTGCATTTCTTTTTGAGCTCTGATAACTCTTCTATTTCCTTAGTTGGTTATTTTTTTCTTTTTCTAGGTATTACAAGATCATGCTTCTCCTTCCATTTTTTTCACAAATGAGATCATCTACATTCTCACCTTCAGACATAATTTCTACCACAATATTTTACTGTCAGTTTCTCTTTCTTCCACTAGCCAATTTTATTTTCTGATTTCCTGGTAGTCTGGTAGCTCTATTCATAATAATTGCAATCCAGAGACGTGCCAAATGTGTATTAACTAACAAATGGATTGAAAAAGTAGTAAATCCACAATCTACTACACAGCTGGCCTCTTTTTGCAGTTTATCAAGGGACAAATCCTACCTGGACTACTTTATTCCTTTTTCTCACTCAACTCTATCTTACCTATTTTTCATCAACCATATTTGCATAGTGTTCCTGTGTTCTCATTCTTTCCTTAAAAACTCTTAGCCTCAAGGCTTGTGAATGAATGAAACAAATCTAGTGTCCTGATTTAAAAGAAAAAAATAAATCAAGAAAAACCAAAACAAGAAACACTGGATTTTTTAAACTCACTTTTTCTTTTTCTTTTTTTTTTTCTTTGAGTTGGAGTCTCACTCTGTCGCTCAGACTGGAGTGCAGTGGCCGCTCCCGGCCACCGCAGCCTCGACCTGCTGGGCTCCGGCGATCCTTCCGCCTCATCCTTCCAAGTAGCTGGAACTACAGGCGCACGCTACCACGCCCGGCTAATTTTTTGATTTATTGTAGAGATGAGGTCTCGCTTGCCCAGGCAGGTCTCGAACTTGCAGGCTCAGACAATCCACTCGCCTCAGCCTCCCAAAGCGCGGGATTACAGGCTGAGCTACCGAGTCCGGCTTAAACTCACTTTTTCAAGTCAATTCTTCAGTTACAATTTATGTCCGCTTTTATTGACCTCCCAACATTCTTGGAAAGGTGGCTTCATATTCAACCTTTCAAGAGTATAGGGCTCATTACTATCTCATATTCACCTACAGTTTGTCTCCTACACTAATAAAGTGAAATCTGAGCTTTCTTTCTCAGTTCTGAGTCTATGGAATATACTGTATTCTTATTACAGTACCATTTTCTTCATGAGATTGTGATCTTATTTTGATTCTAGGACAGGAATCATTCTCTGGCTTCTTCCACTCAAACTCCCTCTGGGAGGTGTCACCCAATTCAAATATTGGAGACTGATTCCTATATCCATATCATCAGCCATATGTTGGATTTTGAGATCTAGGCCAGAATTTCCAACCTTCCACCAGACATGTTTATTTGAATGGCTGAAGATGTTTTTTAAAAAGCCTTTGCCTTTTCATCACTAAAACATCCTTTATTGCCTGTTCTCCCCCCACGCTGCTTGCTGACACTACAATTTTCCTAGTCGTTCATCTAGAATTTTCTATCACATCTATGACTCTTCTTCTTCCTCGCTCACATCCACAGTATACTGGGTGCTGAAGATTCTAATGGCTTTCCACTCATGCAGCCACTTTCATGTGGCCAAGCCTCCTTCTTCCCTGACAGCTCTCTGAATGTTCTCCCTACTTCTGGTTTCCTTCTTCTTCAATTCACTTTAAAAACTACCCAAAGGGGAATCTTTATAAATTAAAATCTCAATCTGTGAGAACCTAATTACTTAACCTAAAGTATAGACACAGGTTGCCTTTATTCACATGTTTCCAACTCAGTAAGTCTAAAAGAATAATTTGCACAATTATCACCCTTTGTTTTGTTTATGGGATGCTAAATGATACACTTAACAGATTCTTTTCAACAAATTAACATAATTGACTTAACTGAACAAATATATTTGTTTACTGATGTCATCCATATACTACCATAGCACTGTTTTTAGTTAGATACCAAAACAAATAGCTGGCGATAGCTTCTGATTATAGAAAATCCATATTGCGGTTTTTACCTTTAATACTTTCTTTTATAATGAAAGATCATCCATTTCTTGTGCAACGTGATGAGTATCTCTAGAGTTAGGCTATATCCCTTTCCCATATAAAAATTTTCTTAGCTTTCTGAAAGGATATAGCCCCAAATGGAGCTTCTTTGGTCTCCTTGAGCTCATACACAACAACAATCCTTTCCTGGAACCCTGGACGAGTCACAGGACATTGAGATTAACATCTCCTAAGAATTTGTCTTTCAGCTACTAAACCTGCCCTTTTCATCTAAATGACTGACCCACACATCCACCT
The DNA here is from genome assembly GCA_963574415.1 of Tarsius wallacei. Lineage (NCBI taxonomy): Eukaryota > Metazoa > Chordata > Mammalia > Primates > Tarsiidae > Tarsius > Tarsius wallacei. Next base: position 7,985 of record CAUYQG010117449.1, read on the forward strand.
CCATCTTCCATCATCATGACGTCAGCTCCTGGGAATACTTGCCTGCCCCACCTCCCCAAAGAAATTTTAAAGACCCCTAGTCTCAAGCACTCGCCACCAGGCTTTCTTTCAAGTATCTGGTCCCTTCTCTCCCTTGAGAAGTAAATCTACTCTTTCCTAATCTACTCTCTAAATAATCTTTCCTTTCTATTCCAATTTCTGTGCATTTCTTTGCATTCCCGCAGCACTGGCCCACTAACCTAACATTTTCTAAACTGTATAATTTGAAACTTTAAATAGATGACCAACTCTTTAACTTCTGAACACATTTTCCTCAACCAAGAAGGGAAGAGAGAGGGAATGTGGAATACAGAGCACACTGAAATAAGTCCTGTGACTTGGAGCTATTACTTTAAAATATTATCCAAAGCAAGTTCTTTTGTTTTGGTTTCTCTCTGGAGCGGTCAAATGTGATAGATTTAGATATGTAGTAACTTCATCGATTTTTTCTTGCGCTAACACAAAGCTAATAAACAATGGGTGCTGTTAGCCAATTATACACAACCAGAGACTCTGGGAAATAAAAAATTAGAGAGTTTATTTTGAACCTGCCCTTTTGAATAAGTGCTTTTTAAAAAAAGTTGTAATAGCTATTAGGTTATTTTGAGAATAGGACTGTGCTATTCAAGTTGATTTTATTCAACTTGTATTGAGTAGGTATCCTATGAAACTATCCAGAGGAAAAACAGTTAGCATGACAGCTTCTTGAGAAAAAATGAAAAGAAAATGAAATAAAACTTCTAACAGAAAAGAAAGCAATTCAAGAAGAAACCAAATATTTGTGATGATGTATTAATTTTTATGTTTAACTATTACTGTAAATATAAAGAAAAAATTTATTTAATTATATAAATAAAATTCTAAGACATTTTATAAATCTTAACATGAAATTAAGTCAATGGAACAAGCATATGTCATTCATAATGTGTTTTTCAGAGCTATTTAGATGGTAATATTTTTTAATGTAACAAGCAAGCAAAATCATACTTTGGGTTCCTGCCCATTTATTTATAGAGTTTTGATATTAGTATTCTGCTGTCATTTCTTTCTACTCAGAAACAATCTATCTATGTTTCACGTAAATACTTATGCAGTATAATGCTTTTATCTATAGCTCAGGATCCTATCTTCAATTGTATATTCATCAAGAATTTCCAAGCAATGTAAATACATTTAAGTTTTCAAGCCATAAAAACCAACTATTTCAAACAAGCATAGACATTGAGCTATCTGAGCTATGATATGCACACACACAGCTTGAAAGTGATAGAGACTTTAAATCACATGGCAATCTATAAGTTTGACACTTTTGGTCTTTAATTTTTTTATTTTGAAATAACTTTAGACTTACATAGTAGTTCTAAAAATAATTGAGAAAGTTTCTATGTACCAGTCACCTCCAATGATAACATCTTTCACCATTATGGTACAATCATGAAAGCCAGAAAATGGGTATTGGCACCTTATCCATAACTAAACTATAGACTGAATTCTGATTTAATGAGTTTTTATTTATGCTTTGTGTGTGTGTATATAAGCTACCAGTTGTATACATTCATTTAGCCACTGCAATTGTGATATAGAAGCTCCATTACCCAAAAGTAATTATCTCTTTAATTTTAAACTTTACAATACAAATTAGTAGAATGTGCTTAGAAAATCCAGTTTGGCTTTTATTTCTGAATTTAGTCCTCACTATAGTGAACACCGTTTTATTTCTCACCACTGATGGACTAATTTGTGACTGTTATTGGGTTAGATACTGGACACTAAATGTTAGTAATAACACATAAAAGAAACAAAAGAGACTGTATCTAAAGACAGTGATTAGGTTCTAAGTGAAATAAGGTGTTCCCAACTGAGTTTAAATAGGGACCAAGATAGGAGACTCAAAGTAGACAGTCACATATCACTAACCCAGTCCCAGAAACTACATATGCAAGTTAGGAAACCAAGCATGAGAAGAAAAAAAAAACCTATGGGAATAATAAGCTTGTTTTTGTTTTGAAAATCATTTTAATGATTAAAAGGACTCAATGACCTCTCCAGTGGTGACTGTAGGGTATTCAGAAGGGCCACTGGCAGCGAACACAATGACCAAGAAGGGCAGAAGCCTAGAAGTCAAAACGAATGATTAAGAGTTACAGCAGGGGAGACTTTCGCCAAGATGGCGACCGGGCAGCGTGGTTTGTGAAACCTCCGCAGATGAGGACACAGAAAGACTCAGACTCTCTCTCTGGGAGCCCGCTCCACACACGGAACTCGGCCACTGACACTGCAGAGACATTATAGCAGACCGGCAGTAGAAGAGGCGCCACCGCCGCTGCCAATGATCATCACAGCGGGAAGGTGGCTCGCCGCCGCTGCGAACGGCTTGTCCAGCCCCCCCCCCCGCCGCTGCTCCCCAACCCCACCACCGCTGCCGCTGCCACCGCTGCCGCCACAAGCAGCTTGGTCCGGCTCGCAGCCACGGTCCAGACACACGTCGCTGTCACTGCTGTGGCCAGACACCTTTGCGCAGTCTGTGCCTGAGGTGATCCACCCCCCCACACAGGATATGCTGAGGCTAAGATTGCTGCCGCTGCCGCTGCCACTGCCACCACCACTGCCGCTTTGACTTCCAGGTGAGCCTTGGACCTCATCCTGTGAGTCCACTCCCGACTGGCCCCCACTCAGGCTCCCCCCCACCCCCGTGGGACAAGCAACTGAGATAAAGACCACCTGGAGCCTGAGACAGCACCACCTGCTGGCGACTCAAGGTAACAACACCAAAAGGTGAAACTGACCC
>CAUYQG010117450.1:0-38241 GCA_963574415.1 Tarsius wallacei
TCTTCAGTGCTGGGAGCGGCTCCGGACGGTGGGCCCTGGAAAAAAGCGCGGAGACGGGAGCTGCGGAGCCACTGCCACCGCTGAATCCGCCACTGCCTTAAACGCTGCGTGCCGCCTCACCGCCGCGACCTCGGGTTTCAAGCACCAAAAATTTTTTTTAAAAATATTTTAAGTGTTTGATTTTTTGCAGGTACTTCAATTTGCATTTTGACAAAAATATATTTAAATTTTATATACGTTGAGTAATTAATTTATTCTAACCCTTTATACATTACTGTCAAGAGAACAAAAAATATGGGAAAATCTTATTATAATACACTTGGTGATTTTATTAAAATGAAAACAAGGACACATATATCAAATGTCATAAATTTTGTGACTTAATTCTCTTACTCATGTAAGAAAATTGTTGACCTATCAAAGAAAACCAAAAATATGTATAGTAATTATTAAATATAGTCATCTTTGATATTTTGCTGATTCTCAATCATAAATAGCTTTATGTGATATTGTACTATGGAGATACATTTGCCAAGGGAGGAAGGTAGAACATACTTTATTTTAACTTTGTTTATAACTTTTCAGTATTTAAATACCTGGTATATAGAACTCCTTTTTTACTCTGGCCCCAGACTCACAAAAGTTAGGGGCAGGCCTACCTGCAAGACCTGAGATTTAAAGGTTCTCTTTATCTTGAGAATGCTTCTGCACTGTTGGTGGGAATGCAAACTAGTTCAACTTCTATGGAAAACAGTGTGGTGATTCCTAAAAGAACTAGAAATTGACCTTCCATATGACCCAGTGATTCCCCTTGTTGGAATATACCCAGATGACCCAGCTATTCCCCTTGTGGGAATATACCCAGATGAACTTAAATCACTCCACAAAAAAGATACCTGCAGCACTATTCACAATAGCAAAAACATGGAACCAACCATGCTGCCCATAAGAACTGGACTGGATTTAAAAAGTGTGGTACATGTACACAATGTAATATTATGCAGCCATAAAGAAGAATAAAATGATGGCTTTGCAGCAACTTGGATAGATTTAGAGTCTATCGTATTCAGTGATCTATCACAGAAACAAAGAACTGAGTACCACATGCTCTCACTCATAAGCAGCCCCTGAACATTTACCATAATACTTATAAGAAAGGGATTGGCAATAGCAGGACACTGCCAGGGGAGGGGGGGGCACATAACATTAAAAGAGTACCTGATCTCAAACCAGGCAAAGTGAGGACCAAAGGGAGGCCCAAATTTTAACTGATGATGACCACCTGTATACCTAATTCTGAATTGTACTCCACATCTTTAAAATAAAATACAAAAATTTAAATAAAAAATAAAGGTTCTCTTTATCTCCTTTCATGCTTGCATGCAAACTGGCCAGTTATTCTCATCTTGAACATTGATTATCACCATGCCAAAGGTGGGGGTATATGGGAAGAGAGAGATTGAGAGAGAGAGAAATTCTTGAGGGTGTCAAACCACCACTACAGTTTGGTTTATGGAATGGTCATTCAATGCCGTATCCCAGAGACTATAAATGTCATTTCTATACTCAACTAAGAACTAGTCACATAGCTTGACCCAACCACAAGAAAACCAGACAAGGAGAGCTGGAAAGATTGGTCAGCACAGTTGGTGTGTGTCTTAGTCAATTTTCTGTTGCTATAACAGGATATCTGAGACTGGGAAATTTATGAAGAAAGGAGGTTTACTTACCTCACAGTTCTGGAGGCTGGGAAGTTCAAGATTGGGCAATTGTGTCTGGTGGTTTCTGGTGAAGGCCTTGTACTAGACAAAACATGGTGGAGAAATGGAAGGGAAACAGGGCACTTGCAAACAAGGACAAATGTGAGGGGTGATTCTTGCTTTATAACTACTTGCTCTTACATAACTAATCAAGTTCCTCAAGAGCGGGAATGAACTCGTCTCAAGACTGAATTAATCTTTTCATGAATGCAGATCCCTCATGACCCAAATGCCTCTTAAAGATATCACCTCTCAACATTGCCATGTTGATCAAGCTGCAGCATGAGCTTTTGCGGAAACAAACCATATTCAAACCATAACAGTGTATTCTTTTCCTATTTTACAGATGAGGCAACGGGAGATTAAGTAACCAAGGTCACATGGTCATACAAGCAACAGAGTCAGAATTTGAACGCAGGCAGTTTGAGTGTGGAACCTGTGCTCCACTATGCTACTCAAATCTAGGAATGTGAGGAAATCTTGAGATGTGCTCTGAACACGGGCAAGGTGTGAAATTGGGGCTCAAGTTGATCTTATGTAGTTCTCAATGATACAGGAAACACCAGCTAATATCTAGGAGCAATACTTACAGTTTTCTGACCCCGGAACGCCATATCCAGCTAAATTGTCTTTTCTACGTTAGTGCAAAAGTCACTGAGGATATAAAAATCCATGTGGCTCTGGGGGTTCTTCTCCTCACCTCTTAGCGAGAAGCCCATTCAGCAAATCTAGGTTAGCTGAGTAGAAGAACAGGTTGATACCAGGTATTGAGCTCAGGTACCATCTTCCTCAATCAGGAGTCCCACTGTAATGCCCACAAAGTGCTCCCTACTTCCTTCTGTCTTCCCTACAAATATGTAAAGCAGTTTGGGGGTTCTTCTCCTGGAAACCGGTCTGTATGCATGCTATTGAGTAATGCCACCCCTTTGTGAAATAATGAGAACTCAAGGTACTGGTGCCCTGTGCTACTTCTCTGTAGGTTTTTCTCAATAAAATAATTTGAATTCCATATTACAAGGCACCACTGATGTATGTGCCCATTCACTATAAGACACATTTTTGAACAACTGGAAACCAATAATGTACACACACACATATCTATTCTAAAAATTTTATCAGGGAAAGAAAAAAGTCAGAACAAATAACTCATGAAACAGAAAGATCTGCTATATTAGAAAGATTTCTGAAAAATAACCCAGTAACATCATTAAATTCAAATAATTATTGATACTGTACTTTTTGAGTTTAAGTGAAACCGTTCAACAAAGTTTTAAAATGCAATGGGTAGAAAGTGCAAAAATTAATGATCTGGAATAAAGTCTCAAGATGGTTTTAACAAACGTTAAAAGGTAGGATGCAGTATAGGGGGAGAATGAAATTGTACTGAAATTCTTATACTGTTCTGAAGAATTTTTAGGCTGTTCTGGAGGTGTCCCCAGTAGCCATTTTTCCTTTTTTAAGTAGCATTAGAATTTTTAGTGACATTTGGTCATCCAGCTACATAGACTGATTCAGGTACGGTCTATACGGGAAAACAGAAACCAACAGATGTTCGAAGATTGAAAAAATTAAAAAGGGCATATTGAAGTAAAACAAAGGTAATAACTGCAGGAAGCAGCTACGATCCTTAGGAGTGGGGAAACAAAGAGAAAAGATTGAAGTTACAGAACTTGGAAGCTCAGAGGAAGGGTCCAGCAGGGACTTGGGCCTCTGAGGATAGGGCAATAAGGCTGGTTCTGGGAGTGCCAAAAGAAGTTGGAGACTGGAACCAACTGATGCTACTGAGATGCAGGCCTATTGCTGGGGCAGCCTGAAATGTTGAGGCAACAAATAGGAAATAAGCAATCCTCTTCTCCCCTTTTCCTCCCTTCCAGCTTTCCTCTAGTGCCCCCTATCGGTGGAACTTACTATGAAACCTGCTGATACACGAGAAATGTATAGTGGACCTTGAACAATCCCAGCTTGAACTGCACCGGATTACTTATGTGTAGAGTTTTTTCTACCCCTGCCACCCCGGAAATAGCAAGACTAATCCTCCTCTTCCTCCTCCTTAGTCTACTCAACATGAAGACAATGTGGATAACGACTAGTGTGATGCTGTACTTCCACTTAATGAATAGCAAATATATTCTCTTCCTTATGAGTTTCTTAATAACATGTTTTTCTCTCTAGCTTACTTTGTTGGAAGAATAGAGTATATAATACATACACACAATACGGGATACACAACGGTTTGTGTTATCAGTAAGGCTTCCAGTCAACAGGAGGCTATTTAGTAAAGTTTGGGGGAGTCCAAAGTTATACTCAGATTTTTGACTGCATGGGGATGAGGAGGGAGGTTGATCCTTTTAACCAGTTCTCACAGGCCCTGAATCCAGTTTGGAGACTGATAGTTCATCTAACTGCATTGCCTCAGAATAGAAGCCATCTTGAGCATCCTTCATCCCCAAGACCAAGTTGCTACAACTCGGCACTATCTTGAAACCAGAGCTACTACTAGAATGAGTCCTTCCCTGGGGTCCAGTAGCAAGTAACTTTATACATCCTTGTGGCCCTGCATTATACCACCATTTACATGGGTGCTTGCAGCACCATCACCCCAACTGCCTGGACCCTAAGCCAGACAGAATGACCAAGACCCCAGCATCCAAACCCATGTGACATTCCTCCCCACCCCCAGGGTACAGGTGGATGTGCACAGCAGGGAAGCTGCTGAATAATCTGCCAGCTGATCTGTCAAGTTCATGTGTGTTAACACCTGGCCCGACAGCTGGTTCTGTGGCAACCCCACTCCCCTGAACAGACCACTGCTAAGCTGCCCAGCCTTGTTGAATCTGTGTTCACTCACATTCAGCCCAGTAGTCCAGTGGACGTCTTGCTTCCCTGGACAGAAAATCGCACAAGCATTCAGAGGGTTCCATCCATACAAGTCTGAGCCCAGCCTGACAGGCAGCTTGGCAGTGACCATCATCTCCCTGGAGAGCCCACCAGACAGCCTGTCAGCCCTCTTCACTTTCACTTGACTAGCAACAACTACCACAGTGCCCCCACCACCAGTGAAATCACACCACCACCACCACAAAATCTTATAGGCAATCACAGATATTGCCCATGAGGATTACAGTGAAATAAACTGCATAGAAACATACTACAGAGTCTACCCAGAATCAAAGCCAAAGCATCATACCCAACTGACACTTTAAGACCCCTACAGAAAAAAGTCTCCTTACCAAAAAAAAAAGTGCTACTCCACTATGTGTGCAGATATTAACATAGGGACATAAGAAACATGAAAAAGCAAGGAAACATAACACACACACCCCAAAAAACACAAAAAGTCTTCTGTAGCACATCCTAAAGAAAAAGACATTTATTAAATGCCTGACAAGAAATTTCAAATAATAATCTTAAGAAAACCCATCAAGATACAAGAGAACACAGATAAACAATTTATTATAATCAGAAAAACAATTCATAATCTGAATGAAAAATTCAGCAAAGAGATATGTATTATGAAAAAAGAGTCAAACAAATCTTGGAGCTGAATAATCTAATGTAACAAAAAATAGAAATACAATTGAAAGCCACAGCAACAGACTAGATCAAGCAGAAGGAAACATGTCTGAACTTGAAGACAGGTCTTTTGAATTAACCCAGTCAGAGGGAAAAAATAGAAATAGGAAAACAAAAGAATAAGGAAAGCCTATGGGACTTATGAGACACTATCAAGAAAACAAATTTTTTGCATTACAGGAGTTTCAGATAGAGAAAGGCACAGAAAACCCAGTTAAAAAATAATAGAAAACTTTCCAAATATTGGGAGAGATATGGACATCTAGATTTAGGAAGCTCAAAGATACCCAATTAGATTCAATCCACACACACAAAATATCTTCTCCAAGGCATATTATAATCAAACTGCCAAAAGTCAAAGACAAAGAGATAATTCTAAAAACTTCAAGGAAAAAGTGTCAAGTTATATACAAGGGAATTCTCATTAGACTATCAGCAGATTTTTCAGCAGAAACTTTGTAGGCCAGGAGAGAATGAAATGATATATTTAAAGTACTGAAAGAAAAAACTATTAGGCAAGAATTGAACATTCAGCAAAATTATTAGAAAAAGGAGGAGAAATAAAGAACGTCCCAGACAAGCAAAAGCTGACTGTAATTATCACCACCAGATAGGCCTTACAAGCAATGCTTAAAAACATATTATAACTGGGAAAGAAAGGGTGATAATAACCATCATGAAAACATGTGAAAATATAAAACTTTCCAGGAGAGATAAATTTATAAGGCAGATTCAGAATACCCCAGTGATGTAGTAGTGCTATGTAAATCTCTCAATCTTCTAGCACAAAGGTTTAAAGTAAAAATGATCGAAAGCACCAACAGCTGTAACTAGTGACTAAGAAACACATAAAAGAAAAAGAAGTAAAGTAAGGCAAGAAATGTATAAATTTTGTGTAGGGAGGGGAAAAAAATCTAGATAATTTTTATGCAACCAAAATTCAGTTGCTATCTGCTTAAAATAGTCTACTACAACTGCAAGACTCTAGATGTAGCTTCATGATAACCACAAAGAAATAAATTTCAACAGATATAAAATGAGAAAGAGAAAGAAAATAAACCTAGCACCACACACACACATACACACACACACACACACACACACACACACGAAAACCAAACACCAAACCACAGAGGTAAACAACAAGAGAGAAAGAATGGAACAAAGGATATATAAAAACAAAACAGAAAACAATTAACAAAATGGCAGGAATTAGTCCTTATCTATCTATAATAACCTTGAATATAAATAGATTCAATCCTCCAACTGAAAGACACAGAGTGACTGGATAGATTTTTTTTTTTAAACTGCCCAACTACATGCTATCAACAAAAGATTCACATTACTGTTAAAGACAGACAGACTAAAAGTTAAGAGGTGGAAAATGATAGTCTATGCAAATGAAAACCAAAAGCAAGCAGGAGTAGCCATATTAATATTAGACAAAATAGACTTTAAGACATAAAAAGTAAAAAAAAAAAAGAGAGAGACAGCAAAAGAAGATCATTATATAATGATAAAGGGATCAATTCAAGAAGATGATATAGTGATTATAAATATACATACATCCAACACCAGAGCACCTAACTATATAAAGCAAATGTTATTAGACCTATAGAGATCGATTACAATATAATAATAGTAGAGAACTTCAACACCCCACTTTCAGCAATGAACAGATCTAGACAATAAAATAAACAAAAAAATCAGACTTAATCTGAACCATAGACTAAAAGGACATAACATTTACTTAACATTTCATCCAATAGCTGCAGAATACGGTCTTCTCAACTGCATCTATAACACTCTCCAATATAGATCACATGTTAGGACACAAACCAGTCTTAACAAATTTAAAAAGATAGAGACTATATCAAGTATCATTTCTGACCACAAGGGTATAAACCTAGACATTAATAAGAAAAACTTTGGAAGCCTTATAAATACATAAAAATTAAACAACATACTCCTAAACAACCAATGGATCCACAATGAAGCTAAAAAAAGAAATTAGAATTTCCCTTGAGACAAGCAAGAATGAAAACACATCATTGCAAAACCTATGAGACACAGTGAAAACAGTTCTAAGAAGGAAAGGTATAGCAATAAGTACCTATATCCAAAAAGAAAAAGATTTCTTTTTTTTTTTTTTGAGTCAGAGTCTCACTCTGTTTCCCAGACTGGAGTGCAGTGGCACACTCACGGCCACCACAGCCTTGACCTGTTGGGCTGAGGCAATCCTTCTGCCTCAACCTTCCAAGTAGCTGAAACTACCACACCTGGCTAATTTTTGATTTATTGTAGAGACGAGGTTTCACCAAGTTGCCCAGGCTAGTCTCAAATTCCTGAGTTCAGGTAATCCTCTTGCCTTGGCCCCCCAAAGTGCTGGGATTACAGGCTTGAGCCACCCCCCCCAACCAGAAAAAAGATTTCTAATAAACAACCTTATGATGCAACTCAAGGAATTAGAAAAACAAGAACAAACTAAGTACAAAATAGATAGCAGGAAGGAAACAATAAAACTGAGGTCAGAAATAAATGAAATAGAACCTAATAAAAGAAAAAAAAAACTAAAAGTTGGTTGTTTGAAAAGAGAAACAAAATGAACAGATCTTCAGCTAAACTAAGAAAAAAAGATGACTCAAATAAATAAAATCAGAGATAAAAAAAGAGATATTACAAGGCAGGTGCAGTGGCTCACACCGATAATCCCAGCACTTTGGGAGGCCAAAGTGAGAGGACTGCTTGAGCCCATGGGTTCGAGACCTGCCTGGGCAACTTGGCGAGAACTCATCTCTACAATAAATCAAAAAATTAGCCAGACATGGTGGCGCGTGCCTGTAGTTCCAGCTACTTGGAAGCTGAGGCGGAAGGATTGCCTGAGCCCAGCAGTTGTCAAGGCTGCCATGAGCGTGCCACTGCACTCCAGCCTGGAGTGAGACTCTAACTCAAAAAAAGAAAAGATTACAATAGATACCACAGAAATACAAAAGATAATAAGAGACTATTATCAATAACTACATGCCAACACAATTGAAAATATAGAATAGATAAATTTCTGGACACATACAACCTACCAATATTAAATTATGGAATAATTGTAAGAACAGACCAACAATGAGTAAGGAGATTGAATCAATAATAAAAAAGAACCTCCCATCAAAGAGAAGTCCAGGACCTAATTACCTTACTGTTAAATTCTACCAAATATTTAAAAAAGAACTAATATCGTTTCTCTTCAAACTATTCCAGGCGGGAAACTCATTTTGTAAGGCCAGCATTAACCTGATTACTCTGATTCCAAAACCAGACAAGGACACACACTCAAAATATAGATCAATGTTTCTTATGCACATTGATGCAAAAACATTCAACAAGATACTAGCAAAGATGTTGCACATCAAAGCAAGCTATTAACAGGGTGAAGAGACAACCTATAGAATAGTATGAAATATTTGCAAACTATGCATCTGACAATAATAATAATCTGTTAATATCAAGAACATATAAGGTATTTAACACAACAGCAAAATAATAATAATCAATTAAAAATGGGCAAAAAAACCCATAATAGACATTTCTCAAGAGAAGACATACAAATGGCCAACAGGCATATTAAAAAAATACTCAACATCATTAATCATCAGAGAAATGTAAATTAAAATCACAATGAGATACCACATCACTCCAATTAGAATTGATATTATAAAAAACACACAAGAAGATGGGGATGGTGACTCATGCCTGTAATCCCAGCACTTCGGGAGGCAGAGGCTAGAGGATTGCTGAGTCCAGGGGTTCGAGACCAGCCTGGGCAACTTGGCGAGACCTCATCTCTACAATAAATCAAAAAATTAGCTGGGTGTGGTGGAGTGCACCAGTGGTTCCAGCTATTTGGAAGGCTGAGGCAGAAGGATCACCTGAGTCCAGCAGGTTGAGGCTGCGGTGGCCCTGAGCCTGCCACTGCACTCCAGCCTGGGTGACAGAGTGAGAAGCTTACTCAAAACAAACAAACAAACAAACAAGAAGAAACACAAAAGAAAACAAGTGTTGGTGAGAATGTGGAGAAAAGGGAACCCTTACACACTATTGATGAGATTGCAAACTAGTACAGCCATTATGGAAACAGCATGGAGGGTCTTCAAAAAATTAAAAATATAACTACTGTATCATTCAGCAATTCCACTTGTAGGTATATATCCAAAGGAAGTAAAATCAGTATATCAAAGCGATATCTGCGTTCTCATGTTTATTCAGCATTATTCACAGTAGTCAAAATATGGAATCAACCTATGTGTCCATCAATGGATGAATAAATAAAGAAAATGGGCCAGGCTCGGTGGCTCAGCCTGTAATCCTGTGCTTTGGGAGGCCGAGGTGAGTGGATTGCCTGAGCCCACGGGTTCGAGACCCACCTGGGCAACTTGGCGAGACCTCACCTCTACAATAAATCAAAAAATTAGCCGGGCATGGTAGCGCGTGCCTGTAATTCCAGCTACTCGGAAGGCTGAGGCGGAAGGATCGCCGGAGCCCAGCAGGTCGAGGCTGTGGTGGCCAGGGGCGGCCACTGCACTCCAGTCTGGGTGACAGTGAGACTCCAACTCAAAAAAAAAAAAAGAAAAGAAAATGTAGTATACATACCCAATGGAATACAATTCAGCCATAAAAAAGAAATGAAATCCTATCATTTGTGGCAACATGGATAAACCTGGAGGACATCATGTTAAGTGAAATAAGCTAGACACAGAAAGACAAATAATGCATGATCTCACTCATATGTGCAATCTAAAAAAAAAAAAAGATATAGAAACAGAGAGTAGGGCTTCCGGGTCAAGATGGCGACGACACAGGCAGAACTGTGAGATTCTCTGAATTATGTATGGCTGTCCTCCCTTTCACTGTTCTCTCTTTCTAACTTTCTACTGACCCCCCCTTCCTCCATTACTTCATTCTTTTGCCCCTCCTTTTGTTCCAGGTACCAAACCTACATTCTGCTGCATAGAAAGAGTGTAAGATGGTGGGAAATAGGCTCCATTGGACTCATACACTGACAGGTGGATGCAGCCAGATAACTCTCATATTTTTACACTTTTAGCAGTTTTTTAAAAGACCTTAGTGCTCAATGTGTGTTCCAAAGACCAGCAATATGGGCCATCATCTGGGAACTTGTTAGAAATGCAGACTCTTATACTTTATGTCAGATCTACTGCATCAGAATCTGCATGTTAACAAGATCTCCAGGTGATTCCTATGCATGCACATTTTGAAGAGAGTGGGTTTTAGGCATAGAGTGTATTAATTTATCATCTTCATAATTTGGGATGTATCCAATACCTTTCAGCCATATGTTCATCTGGAGAGGAATTTTAGTGTTCACATTCTTGGTTTATTTACATCAGTAGGAAATTTGGTTTCTCAATATTGTTTCTAAGAATGTGGTTCAGGCTGCATCAAAATTACCCAATGAACTTGTTAAAAATGCACATTCCTGCTTAAGTAGGTCAGGGTTGAGTCTCAACATTTTTACTTCTCAGGTGATTTTTATGCACATTAAAATTTGAGAAGCTCTGTGTTAGGCTAGTTTTATATTGATGTCCTTCTAAGGATGGATTTTCAGAGCTTATTATTTTTGAATCTTTACTTAATATGCTCTTGGCTATAAAGATAAATTATTTAACCTATGGTCATATATTCCCATGTGTCAGAGTGGTTTTTGTATAAACCAGGATTTCTCACCCTCACACTTTTGACATTTTGGATTGGATAATTCTTTGCTATGGGGTGCGGTTCTGTATACTGCAGAATGTTTAGTGGCATCTCTGGTCTCTCCACACTACATATCTGTAGCACACCTGTGTCTTCACTGGTGCCAGTATCACACATGTGTCTGTGAGAACTGAAAAATGTCTGCATGCATTGCTAAATTTCCCCTGGTGGGCACGATCATTCCCAGATGATAATTATCAACTTAAGCTAAATAACAGAACATGGTTGTATATGAATATGACATACCACTCCAAGTGTCTGTATTATTTGATCTCTTGAGTGCTTTTGATTTTATGCCAAGGGTGAAGAGAGGTTTATGTATGAGCATGTGAAGAGAGGTTTATGTATGAGCATGTAAGGGCTCATGCTTGGGTTGGTTTCAACACTGTGGTTGGGGAGACATAATATGATGAATGGAAGGAAAAAAAATCTCTCATATTTAGTGTAGAAACAAGGCTACTGTAGAGCCTGGGATCCAAAGAACAAAACAACATTAGGTAGAAGAACTTTTTTAAAAAAATTTTCATTTTAAAGATGTGGGGTACAATTCAGAGTTAGGTATGCAAATGGTAATTGTACAAGTAAAGTTTGCATCTCACTTTGGTCCCCACTTCACCTGGTTTGAGATCAGGTATCCTTATAGATGAAGTATGCCATCCCCTCCCCTGGCAGCTTCCCACTATTGCCAATCCCTTTTTTTGTAGTATTATGATAATTGTTCAGGGTCCACTTATGAGTGAGAATATGTGGTACTCAGTTCTTTGTTTCTGTGATAGATCACTGAGTATTACAGACTCTACATCCACCCAAGTTGCTGTGAAGTTCATAATTTTGTCCTTTTTTATGATGGAACAATTTCTTATGAGTCATTCTGAACATGCTTGTGAAGACTGAAGCTGCTGTATGATATCTCAAGAATTTTGTAGTTTTGAGGATGGCCCTTCTTTCAAAGGGACAAAATAGGAACACTGGAATATGTGCTAGATTTGGCATCTACTTGGAGGACATGGAAAAGCTCAGAGGATGTCCAGGGACAGAGTGCTGAGCAGAAGTAGTATGTATGTGTTGATTTATTACTGATTCCTCAGGAATACTCAGGGTACACTGAAAAGTAATTGGGAAGATGTTGAAGAGAGACCTCAATGTCATCATCAACCAGGAAAATTTATATCCATGGCCTGTAACGTTATTTAATTTCTGGTATGATTTTTGAGTTTTATTTGGCCCATTATTCTTACCAGATTTCTTACCTTTGCATTTCTTTATAGTATGATAGAAACATCTACTGTCTGCCAATGTTAAACAAGTATTTGTAATTGTTACTCTTTTGCTAGTCAATTGTGTTGATAATGAAAAGTTGATCAGAACAAATAACTTATTTTGAACACACTCCTTGGGCTTAGTCATTCTAGTACTTTGGAGACTTACATGTGCAGCTGCCTGGAAGTATACTTTGCAGACTTATATGTGCAGCCGCCTGTAATTATTTAAAAAAAAATATGTCAGAAGAAATTTGGGGATTTAATAGACAATGAATATGAAGGATTTCTATGGGTAAAATAAAAATGTCTTCCTCTTGGACAATTAGGAGCAGTGCTGATACATGGAAAGAACATTGTGCAAGAAGCCTTAAATTTACTTCTTACCTCTGCTATTTACTGTGGGAACTTGTGCAAATTACTTAACATCTCTGAGCCTCAGTCTTTTCATCCATTAAATGAGGAGAATTTGTCTCATGAGGTTGTTGGGAAAGCAAAGGTTAAATAAGTTTAGGATGTGAAAATGCCTTCCAGAAAAATATTGATAAAAATTTGTCATTAAATGTGTATTGTTTACATATATTTATTACTGCCAGCATATCAGTCAGTTTATGCAACATGATTTTATTTTTGAAACTAAAATATTTTAACATTAGTTTACTGGAAACTAGAGACAACAATACTCTTAGAGTCTGTATATTACCTTATATTTGAAGCCAATTATAATGAGACCTTCAGCTACTTCAATAACTGAGTTACTATGGATTATTTCCAGAACCAAACTATTTTATGCCAAATTCCTGTCTAGGCTGAATAATATTCTAATGAGTTCTTGAATGGAGTATGTATAATTTGTTCTCATTTTGAAAATTACATTAGAAGTCTTTAAATGTAACCATGGGAATTCATGTTACTTTTTTGTAAATAGCAGGTTAAAATACTTGATAGTCACATTTACAGGTAGTTATTTATTAATATTAGAGAGAAAATGTCTGCTTAGAATTAAGAAATTCATTTTATTTTTTTACAATTTTTTTAATTTTAAAGATGCTAAGTATAATTCAGGGTTAAGTATACACATGTTCATTATGCAGGTACCTGTGTTGATGAAGTGTGTTCCCCCCTCTCCTGGCAGAATCCCACTACTGCCAATCCCATACCCCTCCCCCACAATTTTCCACTACTGACAATCCTTATCTTATAGCATTACGATAATTGTTCAAGGTCCACTTACTTTGTTTCTGTGATGGATCACTCAGTATTATAGACTCTAAGTTCATCCAAGTTGCTGTGAAGTTCATAATTTTGTCCTTCCTTATGGCTGTGTAATATTTCATTGTGTATATGTACCACATTTTTTTTCATCCAGTCCTCTTTTGATGGGCAGCACAGTTGGTTCCATGTTTTTTTCTATTGTGTACAGCACTGCAATAAAAATGCGTGTGCAGGTATCTTTTTCATAGAGTGATTTGAGTTCCTCCAGGTATATTCACAGTAGGAGAATTGTGGGCTCACTTGGAAGGCCGATTTTTAGACTTTTTAGAAATCACCAAACTGTTTTCCACAGAAGTTGTAGTAGTTTACACTCCCACCAACAGTGTAGAAGTGTTCCCTTTTCCCACATCCTCTCCAGCATCTGTTGCTTTTTGAGTTACTGATGATGGTCATCCTGACTGGAGTTAGGTAGTATCTCAGTGTGGCTTTAATTTGCATTTCTTTGATGACTACTGAGGCTGAGCATTTTTTCATGTATCTGTTGGCTGCTTGTATGTCTTCTTTTGAGAGGTGTCTATTCATGTCTTTTGCCCACTTTGTAATGGGGCTGTTTGCTTTTTTCTTTTTAGCACGTTTGATTTCCTCGTTGATCCTAGATGTTAGGCCTTTATCAGACATACAGTTGGCAATTTTTTTTTCTCCAGTCTGTGTGCTGTCTCCCTGCTCTCTTGATGGTTTCTTTGGCTTTGCAGAAGCTTGTCAGTTTGATGAAATCCCACTTGTCTGTCTTATCTCTTGTGGCATGGGCACCTGGGGTTTTGATCAGGAATTGATTGTAAGTTCCAATTTCCATAAGGGTGTCTCCTGCATTTTCTAAGGTTCTTATAGTTTGAGGTTTTACATTTAGGTCTTTGATCTATTTAGACTTGACTTTTGTGTATGGGGATAGGTAGGGGTTTTGTTTTAATCTTCTGCATGTAGTCAGCCAGTTTTCCCATCACCATTTACTGAATAGGTTCTACTCTCCCCAGTGGTTGGTGGTAGAGGCTTTGTTGAAGATGAGCTGGTTGAGAAATTGAGGTTTTGCTTCTGGAATCTCTATCCTGCTCCATTGATCTATATACCTGTTCTTGTACCAATACGAAGCTGTTTTGGTTATTGTAGTTTTATAATAAAGTTTAAAGTCTGGGAGTGTGATACCTCTTGCTTTTCTTTTTTTTTGTTTAGCTGAGCATTGTTTTGGCTATTCGTGGTTGTTTATGTTTCCCTATAAATTCCTGCATTTTCATTTCCAGGTCTGAGAAGAATGCTGCTGGTAATTTAATGGGTATTTCATTAAGTCTGTAGATTGCCTTTGGTAGGATGGACATCTTAACAATGTTGGTTCTTCTAATTCATGAACATGGAATATTTTTCCATTTGTTTGTGTCATCTTTGATTTCTTTGAGTAGTATTTTGTAGTTTTCGCTGTAAAGGTCTTTGACTTCTCTGGTTAAGAGGATGCCAAGTATTTCATTTTTTTGTGGCTATTGTAAATGGGATTGTGCTTTTTATTTGGGGTTCTGTTTGTTTATTGTTGGTGTATAGAAATGCGACTGTCTGTTGCACTTTTATTTTATACTGTGAGACTTTGCCAACGTTCTTTATCAGTGAAGGAGGTTTTTCACAGGTTCTCCTGGGTTTTTGAGGTGTAGAATCATGTCGTCTGCAAAGAGGGATAACTTAACTTCCTCTTTTCCTATTTGGATACCTCTGATTTTCTTCTCTTGTCTGATTGCTCTAACTAGGACTTACAATACTATGTTAAACAGGAGAGTTGAGAGTGGGCATCTTTGTCTTGTTCCAGTTTTCAGGGGAAATGGTTACAATTTCTGTCTGTTTAGTAGTATGTTGGCTGTGGGTTTCTCATTAGATGGCTCTTAATATTTTGAGGTATGTTCCACCTATGCCTAGATGTTCGAGGGTTTTCAAGAAGGGGTGCTGGATTTTATTAAAAGCTTTTTCCACATCTAATGATATAATCATGTGGTTTTGTCTTTACATCTGTTGATGTACTTAATTACGTTTATGGTCTTGGAGATGTTGAACAGCCCTGCATTTCAGGGATAAAGCCCATTTGGTCATGGTGGATGATTTTTGAGATGTGTCGTTGGATCCAATTTGCTAGAATCTTGTTGAGAATTTTAGCATTTATGTTCATTTAGGGTATTGGCCTGTAGTCCTCTTTCTTTGTTGAATCTTTACCCAGTTTGGGTATCAATGTGATGTTATCTTCATAAAATGATTTGGGGAGAGTGCCATCTTTCTCGATTGCCTGGAATACTTTCAGTAAGATTGGTATCAGCTTCTCCTTGTATGCTTTGTAGAATTCTGCTGGAAAGACATCTGGTCCTGGGCATTTTTGTGTATGTAGTTTCTTATGACATAGTCGATTTCCTGGGTTGTTATTGGTCTATTTAGGGTCTCGATCTCTTCTTGTTTCAACCTGGGGAGATTTATGATATCAGAAAGTCCTCCATTTCATTTAAGTTTTTGAGTATGTTTCCATACAGTTGTACATAGTAATCTCTGATAATCTTTTGTATTTCTTCGGGGTCAGTTGTGACTTCATCTTATTTCCTAATTGTGTTTCTTTGGACTTTTTCTCTCTTTTTCTCAGTTAGTCTAGCTAGGGGGACCATCAAGAATGGAAAAAGGAAAGAGGAAGACAAAAAGGGAGGTTGAGAGAGAGAGAAGAAGAGGAAAAACAAGCAGGCATACCTAACGAATAAACAGAGTGACAAAGACAGAAAAAACAAAAATAACAAAAACATACAGAGACTCATACAAACAAACAAACAGAAACCCTCCTGTTAGTGTACTGTCCCTCAAAAATACTCATACATAGACAAAAAATCTATAAAACAAAAAAAATTAAAATGACAGAAACAAAGCAAGTACAAAAACGTAGACAAAAACAAAAAGAAAGAGAGAAGAGAAAAAAACCTAAAACTAAAACAAAAACCAAACAAAAAACTGGCTCTCTGGCAGTTTCTCTGAGTCCAGGTTCCTTTCAGGCCTCTGCCTTAGGGAGCAGCTGTGGTCTCCAGCCCCTCACCTCCATTCTCAGCACAGGCTGATAGAGTTGCTCTCAGAGTGGGTCAGATGCCCCAGGGACTACTGTGGGAGGAGGATGGATAAGATCTGACTCCCCCTACTCACTGCTACTGCTGCTACTGTCAAGTCTCCCACTCAGATCTGATGTGTCTGTGTCTCTTCCAGCATGGGAAAGGGACATCTGTCTCTCTGAGTCTGATGAGATAATAGCCTCTGGGTACCAAGATGGAGGCTGGGCAGAGCTGGGTCTGGCAATGTAAGTCTCTGCCCATCCCGGGACTGAGAAGATAGTACCTACCTGCTGGCATCCCATTACAAGCACTGGAACTTTATTCCAGATTTTCACTATCTGCCTTCTCTGCCAGGTCTGCTGCTGCAGGTGATGGCATGGGCCAGGTGCTGGTGATGAGGGGTGGCTATTCTCTGCTGCCTCCTAAGAGAGCCCCAAGACTGGCAGATGATCCTACATCCCTGGGTCTCCAGTCTTAGAGTGGTGGGGGATTGTAGTCACCTCCAGAGGAGGACCCCAGGTGCAAGAACCTGAGCCTCCCCTCACATGGACTTTCACTCACCCACTGCATACACCCACTCATGCAAAAAGTCTTTATGGACACTTGCTTTTGTGGAGACTCTCACAGTCCAAACTGTTCCATTGCCATCTTGTTTGGAAGTCTATGAAATTGATTTTAAACAAATTAGTTGTAGATATCTCATGTGATGTAGACATTTGACATTCATTATAATTTTTTCATTAGAGAAATGCAAATTGTTAAAAATAATAAACTGTCTTCCTGGAAACAAATCCATTTGAAGTGACATGTAAGACGTCACATGATTAACAATTTAAAAAAATATAATTGCTAAAAAAGTATTTTTTGCAACTCTATTAAGTTTAAGAGCAGGTATACATAGAGATTAAATTATAAATGCCAACTTTATCTTTACTCCAAGAAATTCAAGTCACATGTTCGGATTATATTTGTTAAAAGTGCTGAAGTCAATTAACAATTGCTTACTTGAAATGAAACACAACTATTAGCATTCCTTTTACAATTTTCTTCCTCTCTTTACCTACTCTTTTGCTTTCAAAAAGAAGAACCTGCTCCGAAAAAGACTTGGAGATAGGGGATGGAAGCTTGGGCCTGGTAAATGGCAGGAAAACTGTATGACTAGAATTTTGTGAGAATTGCACATATAAAACAAATCTAACTCAGATTCAATGATCCTGAGATTATTTTGGGGATCTATTATGAAAATGTGTTGCTGTGAAGAAAAATGAAATGACATTGTCAAAACAACAGACATTGGAGTAAATGTTAGTTTCATTATTATCAAAATAGGTATAAAATCAAAATAAGTATAAGGTTTTAGGAAACTATAGTAACCGTAGATTATGGGAAGCAGTTAGGTACAAATTGAATGAATATGACAGAGAAGCATGAGATAATTAAGTTATGTGGTGGAGAAGGACCTGACTTGTTTGAGCTAATAACTATTCCACAGCAAAGAGCTCCATGTGTTTTGACAAATGTGAAGCGTTGGTTGCAGAGGCAATGACGTTATGGTTCTAAATGGCATCTCTTGTTCACAGTGTGATATAAAAATAGATCCCTTGGCTTTTAATAATACATAAAATTTTCATTTTTACTTTATATTCAAAAGCAGATTTAATTCCATTTTAAATGTCCTCCAAGTAATTTTTCCTTAATATGAATAATTTGTTCCCAAATAGTTTTTTGAAATTGTTCCTTAAGTGGAAATGTGATGGTGAAGAAATGGGACTGAAATTGTAGGACATATATGTTTATGTCTTCTGAATAGTTGTAAGGTCCTACTTCCTAATCATCATTAAACATCGATTAAGATTGTCAAATCTAGCAGTGCAATTTAGTCAGTGATTTATGTACAAACAAGCAACTGGGATTTGGAGTGGCTCCACATCTTTCATGAAAGTACTGATGTAATGTTTAGATTAATCTAGTAATTCTGGATGGATAGTAATTTGGGTAATGTTATTACTGAAATCCTTATTTACTGGCAAAATAAATATATATTTGTTAAATTAGTTTTTAATGTTTTAAAATAATAATTCACCTTCTTGGAAAGAATGTGATTAAAGTTGATGATTTTTCAAATCCAACCTGACAAGGCAGTCATTCAAATAAGCTTGTTTCTTAATTTCAAGCAAGTTGAATTCAGCCAAATCTGCTACTAACTAGCCATGAATAAGCGCATACAAAAAGTACAGAAGTAGTGACAGATGGAATCCCCATGGCCAAAGAGGTTAGGGAAGATACTGTGTAGGAACTGGGACTTCATCTGGGCTTTGAAATGTGAATCCAATTTAGATTGTCAGAGAAGAGCAAACAAAGGGAAAGAGCAAGGCATGTTTGAGAGCTTTTCTGCAACAGGAGGATTATTTCCAGGCATGTTAGTAGATTAAATTGCAAAGATAGGGACCAGATTGTGGAGGCACAGTGGGAAATGATGACTGATTCTACTCTAGATTTGTCAACCACTAATGTACAACAGACATTTGGGATTCTCAACTTCACAGAAGTTCCTTGGCTGAATAAAAGGGTAACTGTCGATCCTCCCTATGTCACAGGGTTATTGAGAGAATTAACATATAATGCAGATGAACGTGCACTTTAAAAGCAAAGGGTTAAAAAACATGGAAGGTGCTAGATCTGTACAGCTCTATGTTCATGCTTACCAACTCTGGCTGGGACCTAGACTTCTCTTGGGAATTTTACTGTGCATCCCAACTCAGTTTCTAATTTCCTACAATGATTATTTTAAACATTCACTATTCCCTGAAACCTTTGATTCTACCATTCTCTTGTTCCCAGCAAATAACATCTTTACCAACAAAATAGACAGTAACTTCCTTATCCTCCTGCTCCCATTTCATAAGGCAAGATGCTTTATCCACACCCTTTCTTCCTTCCCCCTACTTTCAGTGAAATAGTAGCTCCTCCTCCTAAGAGTAATGAGTCCTTAGGAGTACTGAACCTCATCTCTTCCTGTCTTCAGAGGAAATTTTCTCCAGTCATTATCCTCTCAAACTCGAATTGCAAACTCTTTTTCTCAATGTGCTCCTTCTCATTGCATTTAATTATGACTTAACTCCTCGTCCCTTCTAGCCTTTGTATTATTGCCCCTATCCCTTTATAGCTAAATTTCTTAATTTCATGATTTATTCTCAGTCTCCGTTTCTTCATGTCAGAACCTCTCCCCAACTCACTTCATTCTAGACTTTTCATCCCATATCTCCTTTAAACTACTCTTACCAAGGTCACTGATAACTTCTCTATTATTAAATCAGACATCTTTCAGTCTGTATCTTACTTAACCTCTAGGCAGCAATTAATTTTATTGATCATTCCCTCCTTCCAACACTTATTTATCTTGTCTTCATGATACTACTCTGTATTGATCAGGGTTCTCAACTGCAAATAACAGAATCCACTGACAGTTTAAGCAGAACAGGAATATGGTGAAGGATGTTAGATAGCTCACAATGTATGTGGGAAGACTGGAGAAGAGGTTAAGATGATACTCAGTCAAGACAAAACCTGTAACTTCTGGTACCAATCCTACTACTTCTGCCTCTTGGTGTCAACACCACAGCTCCCATAAATGTCGCATACTTTTCACTGATGATGTCCCGGTCTGACTCCAGAAGTGATACCACTGTTACCCTAAGTATCGAATGGTTTTC
This sequence comes from Tarsius wallacei, assembly GCA_963574415.1. Lineage (NCBI taxonomy): Eukaryota > Metazoa > Chordata > Mammalia > Primates > Tarsiidae > Tarsius > Tarsius wallacei. The sequence continues at coordinate 20,394 of CAUYQG010117450.1, forward strand.
TGCTAGATTTTACAACCTTGCTTAGCCATGAAGCTCTCTTTTTATATAGAAATTTTACATGAGTGCCCCTGATTGGCAGTACTACAACACAGCCCTATATGCTTGTTTCTAAGTACACTGAAAATTTGAGTTGTGACTTGTATCTCAGGGAAAATAAAAGTTTCCCCAAATGGAGAAAATGTGTTCAGGTGACGGTTGACCACTATTTTGACATTTGTCTTCCTCCAACACTCCTCTAGTTTTGTTGCTACCACTCTGAGCAGTCTTTCTCTCTCTCCTTTCTTTATATGACCCTTAAATTTTCAAGTTGCCTATTCCTCTGTTTTATTTTTTTTCTTCTAGTTTGCATCCTCTCCTTGGTGATGCTATTTAACACCATGGCTTTAATTACCTTCTCTATGCTTTTGACTCCCGCATCTTGATCTCCACCCTGATCCTCTCTCCTGAGTGAGCCCTAGATTCACATATTTTATTGCCTCTGGGACACTTCTAACTGGTTATGTCATAAGCTCCTCAAATTCAACATATCAAAACCACGCTTCTCTTTAACTCAAATGTTCCAGCTTCCTACAGTATAGATCCATATAGTTGTTCAGTTAAAAAAGAAAAATGATATCCTTAAGAGCATCCCTCCCTAATCTCCAGGAATCCAGTCAGTCTCAGAGTGCAAGCATTTTTTGATCCTATGTATTTTTTTAAAAATCTGTCACACTCCCTCCATATTATGCTGTCATAGACACAATAACTGAATCTATTAAGCGATCTCCCACCTGACTTCCAGTTTTCCCTCTTCTCTTATTCATCCTCTACCCTGCAGTTAAAAAGATATTGCTTAGCAATTCATATCATCTCATTTCCCTGATGAACACCTTTCAAAGGAAAACTTTCTTCCCCCATGCGTATGCTTGTATAAGCATAAAATATATATGGAAGTTTGTACAAGAAATTGTTGACAGTGGTTGTCTCAAGGATTAGGAGTGGGAGAACAGAGTGGCTGAGCATCAGATAAATTTTTATTGTACACCCTATTGAATCTTTTAAATTTTATACCATGTATACATATGCTATATTTTAAAATGATATGAAAGATTCAATAATTACCATTGATCATAAGATAATGTCAGACCGCCACATTGAATAGCTCCTGCTTTCTTCATTAGTCATACTGAATCCAACATATGAAATTGTCTTCATTTCCAGTCTTTGCACATAGTTTCCCTGTTTGAAATGTTCTCCTTTTTTTCCCATCTCACCTCGCTAACTCTACTTCTCCTTCAGTTCTCTGCTTAGATTTCACATTCTTCTTGCCTGCAAGACTAGGTTTGGAGCCCTTACTTTATTTTCCATATGGTACCATCCTTATCTAACTCCCATTAGGTCTTTATTATTATTATTTATCTCTTTGTCAGAAACACCAGAAGCTCCACAGAGACAGATATCACTTCTGTTTTATTCAAGTCTATGCTGTTTGTGTCTAAGTTAGTACTCTGGACATAGTAGGAGTTCAGCAAATATCACATGGATAAACTACACATGTTTGTCTTCCCTACTCCTTAATATTTCAAATTGTCTCATCATTCTCCATAAATGTTATTTTATGGTCCACTCTCAACCCTGTCTCAAATTTTCCTGCCGTATGTCTCTCTCTCTCTTTCTTTCTTTTTTTTTTTTTTTTTCAAATTCAGGAATCCCAAAGCTAAGAATAATATATTCTAAGAGTAAGAAGAAAACGGATATAAAGCCAGAGCTTTCACTCTTCTTGAAGAATGTACTACACAATTTACAATTAGTGAAATTATAAATGAAGCAAATTTGTGACCATTAATTTGAGATGTCAGAAAATAATATGTTTCATTCTTATATTTCAAGCATACATTCAGATGGATATAGGTTATAATACATAAAAATTAATATTTTGCAAACAAACTCACTGACTTTAAAACATGATTTCTGGCAATTCCTTTCATTGTTAGCTTATTTATAAATGACATTTTAATTTATTCTTTACTGATTTTTCACTGAGCAGCCTACTTATACTTGCAAATTTTATATTTTTAAAAATTTTCTTATTTTACCAAATGTTACTCTCAAATTTCTTTCCAAATTACACTTCTCAGAACTTAGCCTTTTTCCTGTTTATCAATTAAGTTATTGGTTTCTTTGCCAACTTTGTCCAGCCAGTATTTCACAGCTGGTGAGCCAAGACTTAGCAATAACCCATACTGATCTGTATTATTCTTAAATATGTGGAGTACTTGCAGTTGAGCTGCCGGATTTCAAGATTTTATTGGCTGAGCAGGAAGACATTAGTGTTCATTAACATGCTAATATAATCCTTTTATAGGGTAAAATTGAAATAAATGTTTTAGCCTTAGAAATACACCATGCTTTAAAAAAAAATAGCACCAGTGACATCTAAAGTATAATGTGGATGGGGGGGTAGCTCCATGCTGTGACAGAAGAACATAAGAGAAGGCATTATGTCTGAGTGCCCACTGCCTCTGAGTTTGTTCTGGAGACCAGTCCATAGACCAAAATGAACATTAATTCTGGAAAGGAGGTCTGGAAACGTTGTTCTTGTGGTGACTGCCGCTCATTAACTGTGTAAGCTTGTGCTAGAGGGAACCTCCAAAAACAGATCTGATTCGATTAATCCCCTCTTAAAACCTTTCCTGTTTCACATAGGATGAATTCCAAATTCTTTAATGTGGCTCACAAAAGCTCTGTGATCTGATTCTTGCCACCTCTTTAATTTGTTTCTGGCTTCTCTGTGCCTCTGTTTCTTCAATTGTAAATTATTTGGGTTAGGTTAGATGATTTCTAGTTATTCTCAGACCTAAAACTCTATGATTCTGAATAATTACAAAGTTGGCCTTAGCTTTCAGATAGGATAAAAGGGAATTTATAAATTCCTGTTTCTAAAATAAACCATATTGAATTATCCTGGGGCTAGAAAAGTTGTTCAAGTATAAGAAACACAGTTTACTTTTGCTTTTTAAGTTTGGTGGAGTATGACTGTATATTTTACAAAATCCTCTAGGACCAGACACCACTGTAACCTTATGCAGTATGTACTCTTTGTTGGAATTGCAAAATTTTCGGGCTGGTGGTGACTTGAAAATTATCCTTTGGTGATGAAATTAAGGTCAGAGAGATGAAATGCCTGTCAGGTTTGTAATAGAGCCAGGATCAAATCCAGGTTTCTTTATTTCCACCCTAGTTTTCCTTTTCCCTCCACTATACAAGACTATTCCACCAGGATGGCTTGTGTTTGCTGTGCATACAAAAAGCCCATGTCTAAGTATATGCTCAGGCAGTATACTAGAAAGACAATGGGATTACTCTGCCAAGTTGAACTTCAGGTCAGACCATTGTGAATGAAGATACTTTTCCCTTTGTTCTTTCAGAGTAAAAGTCATAAAAAGACTTATTGATTTATTCAATGAATATTTAGCCAGGGTCAACCTTTGTTCTAGAGAAGCTGCCTATCCTCCTGAACCTTATATTCCAATGGAAATCGATGGCAAGTATATTTACAAAAACTTGATAGAATTCTTTCAGGTACTGATAAGATATGTGGGGAAATGGGGACTGGGAAGGTAAATTTAGATTTAGTAACTACCTAAGATTCATATTTTTGTTAATTCATAATTCACCACAAGCCCACCACACCATTATATTTTCCCTGGTTGCCTCTTACTTTGATTGCACCGCTCTTACCAAGTCCTCAATTGTACCATTTTACCAACTCCTGTGAGATTGATTTGTCTGTACCACCTCCCTATCCCCTTTTCTACCGTTAACATCTTTATATCACTGCATAGAAGGTGCCTTTCTCATATTTGTTGGGTATTCAGTACATTGACATTATACCTCCCATCCCATAAATATACTTCCATTATTTTTCTGCACAAACTCCAATCAAATGGATTATTTTTAGTTCCTCAATACTTCATGTTTTTGCTGTTTCTGTTATGTACCCTAGACATGAATCACTATAGTGTTCTACTCATCTTTGAATATCTCAGACAAGAAACTCTTTTCTATGGAAGCCTCTCCAACATTGTCAGGTCTTTCACTTTAAGCCTATTTCTTCTTCAAAATTCACCACAAGCCCACCACACCATTATATTTTCCCTGGTTGCCTCTTGATGACTCTTAGTCGTCAATCTTCCTCTGAATTCTTGTAGTATTTTGTTTTGTTTTAGGCACTTAGTATGTAGGACCCCATGTTGTTACTCACGTAAATATGGCCTGCCTTCTTAATTTCATTATCAGCTTCTCGAGTTGCAGAGAGGGAGAAGAGTTATAAAATTACTTATATCACCAGATATAAATTCTCACATGTATTCTGCATTAATAGGTACTCAAAAAAGCCCCCACTGTGTTTAAAACAAAAGTTGGTTGTTGCCTTTTTAATGCATAAGGTATATGTTTCTGTTATATAGTGTATAGCACTTCATAACATTATCATTTATGTGTATTTTCTCCAGCTAGAATTTGCCTTTGCCACCTAATGCAGTACTTGGAACACAGTGCATACCTGTTATATACCTATTGAATAAATAAATGAAGATTTTTAAAAAACCAGATGTTTCAGAGCTTGAAATTTGCTAATGTCTATTGTGAATTTTTAGGAGGAAACTAGAGAGGACTATAGTAACATAGTGGTCTTGAAATTTATTTGATCAAATCATACTTTATTTTCAAGGAACCATGAACCTCCCTTAGAGACATTGCTTTCTATGAATCATTGTATTGCTTTTACTGTCTTTGTGATAAGTTTTGGAAATGATGTTAAGGACCACATGATTCATCATGACACTGTGAATCTCTATAGCATAATTGGCTCATAGAATATTTCTGTTTGACAGCTCATTCCAAATTTGTGCAGTTCTTTCTGCTTAGTAGAAAGTTATTTTGAGGGACAGCAACCCCTGGTACTGTGCACCCATAGTTGTAGTTCTACCCCTTACGACCACCAATATCTGACCAAAAATCCAGTAAAGTGTTTTTCTAAATAGAAGACATTCAATAAGTATAGAGACAATGGAACCTGAATTGTGAGAATTGGATTTAACTTTTTGAATTGAGATTTGGAAGTAAAGTACAATTTGGACTAAACTTGAAATGATTTTACACCAGATTGCTTTTTAGTCATGTTATTTTTACAACTGTGAGTAAATGTACATCTAATTGGAAATGACATTTATGGAACTTTGAAATTTTAGTACACAAGTGCAGCTTTTTGGGGAAGTTTTTTCTCTGAATATAGGGCTTGATAAATCCAAAAAGGCAAGTAGTCTACTGTATCATGGTGATGTTTTTCGGTATTTTACTTTTGTCTACCTCACAACACTGCTGCAAGGAACAGGCTGATACTTTAGTTCTCTTAGTCATGCATATAATGTGTCTATGAGATTCAAATCATTGAAATTCCTAAAAAAATTTATGTGAAATAGACTTCTTATTTTTGCTTTATGACCCTAAATGTAGTTTTTCTGACCATATGATAGCTTAAAAGGGAAATATCTACAAAAGAAAATTGAACAGGTCAGTGTCTCCTAACCTTCTGGCATGTATACAACATTGAACAAAAGTGAGAGGCAGTATTCAGAAAGCCAGTTTACCTTTGCATAAATTATTTCTTTTTTTCTTTTATTATCATTTTTTATAGAGATGGGGTCTTGTTATGTTGCTCAAGCTGGTCTCAAACTCTTGGGCTCAAGCAGTCCTCCCGCCTCGGCCTCCCCAAGTGCTGGGATTACAGGTGTGAGCCTGGCCATGTACAAATTATCTCAAGTTATGTCTACGAGCCAAAATTTCCACTAACTAGTAGCTGTAAATAAGGTCACATTAACATAAATAATCCTAATTAATTGACTTTCCCACCACCTCTTTCCATAGGACTTGAGTACCATCAAATTTCTCATTCTTTAAATATTATTGGGAGGCATCTGGGGTGTTTCACACATATTTATGAGTTTGATTTGCCAGGTTTTGTAGCTACTCCTGCTGTAGTAGGCTTCTGCTATAGGATATTGTTTTGTCTTTGGAAAGAGTTACAGTGCCTGCTATAATTAATGCTTGTCCTAGCTGAGACTCACAGTCCTACTCTGGACCCTAAAGCTAATTTCCTGTCTCTACCAGGAACTGTAGTCTCCTACCAGGAACTACTCTTATTTGAGGAAATGCCACAGTGTGTTCAAAATAATTCCCATTTCTGATAACCAAGGTGTTTTTACTGAATTATGTTTCTTATATTTGGTTCCTTCATCCCCAGAGGTTAATTCTTCATGCCTTATGTACCTGGACTTCTTGATGGCCACCTCTCTAGCTCACAAGTTTAAGCCCAGGGGACTCCTGCTATGGTTATTCAGTAACATTCATTTCCCTGCAGCACCCTATCCAAGGGACTGCATTAAAGTCATCCATTAATAATTCCATATGATTACCATTATGATCTCTAGACCCTAGAAAATGAGTTTTCATCATATTTCTCTAGGGTCCTGGTAGTTTGACTTTTATGCTGTAACTGAATGTGATACTTTCTTTGCAGATCAGTGAACATATTTAGAAGTAGCATGGTATCATAAGAAGAGTATCATATATACTAGAAGTCAGAATCTGAGAACCATTTTAAATCTTCATAAATCAGCCTTGAAGTATTTATTTATTTATTCTGTAGCGTTTATTGACCCCATAATGTCCTAGATAGCTTACAAGTTATTGTGGAAACAAAAATGGGTGATATACTCAGTGATTCTTTTTTAATTGATATATAATAATTATACATATTTATAAGGTACATGTGATATATTGATACATGCTTACAATGTATAATGATCAAATCAGGGTATTTAGGATATCTATCCCCTCGATTATTTATCATTTCATTTCAAATCTAATCTTAGACTATTTTCAAACATACAGTAAATTATTGTTTTTTTATAATTTATTTTTATTTATTTTAAAGATGTGGGATATAAATCAGGATTAGGTACATAGGTGGTTATCATACAGGTAAAGTTTGGACCTCTCTTTGGTTCCCACTTTGCCTGGTTGAGATCAAGTACCCTTTTTGTTATGTTCTCTCCCCTCTCTCGCCTGGCAGTGTCCAACTACTGCCAATCGCTTTCTTATAGTAGTATGATAAATGTTCAGAGTCTGCTTATGAGTGAGAACATGTGTTACTCAGTTCTTTGTTTCTGGAATAGATCACTGAGTATTATTGACTATAAATCCATCCAAGTTGCTGTGAAGACCATAATTTTGTCCTTCTTTATGGCTGTATAATATTCCATTGTGTATGTGTACCACATTTTTTTAATCCAGTTCACTTTCAATGGGCTGCACGGTTGGTTCCATGTTTTTGCTATTGTGAATAATGCTGTAATAAACATGCATGTGCAGGTATCTTTTTTATAGAATGATTTGAGTTCCTCCAGGTAAATTCCCAGAAGGGGGATTACTGGGTTGTATGGACAGTCAATTTTTAGAACTTTTAGGAATTGCCACACTGTTTTCCACAGAGGTTATACTAGTTTACACTCCCACCAAGTGTACACGTGTTCCTTTTTCCCCATATTCTTTCCAGTTCTTTGAGTTATTGAATAGCCATCCTGACTAGAGTTAGGTGGTCTTTCGGTTTGGCTTTTAATTTGCGTTTCTTTGATGATTAGTGAGACTGAGCATTTTTTCATGTATCTGTGGGTGCTTGTATGTCTTCTTTTGAGAAGTGTCTATTCATATTTTTTGCCCACTTTTTAATAGGGCTGTTTGTCTTTATCCTTTAGACATATTTAAGTACCTTGTAGATCCTGGATGTTAGTCCTTTGTCAGATACAGAGTTAGTAAGTATTTTTTCCCATTCTGTGGATTGACTTCCCACTCTCTTGATGGTTTCTTTTGCTTTGCAGAAGGTTTTCAGTTTGATGAGTCCCCACTTGTCCATCTTATCTCTTATGGCATGGGAATTTGGGATTCTGATCAGGAGTTGTTTGCCTACTCCAATTTCCATAAGGGTGTCTCCTGCATTTTCTAAGATTCTTATAGTTTGAGGTTTTATGTCTAGGTCTTTGATACATTTGGAGTTTAATTTTGTGTATGGTGATAGGTAGGGATCCTATTTCAATCTTCTGCATCTGGTCAGCCAGTTTTCCTAGCACCATTTACTGAAAAGGTTCTCCTTTCCCTGGTGATTGTTGGTGGAGGCTTTGTTGAAGATGAATTGGTTTAGAAACTGAGGTTTTGCTTCGAGAATCTCTATCCTGTTCCACTGGTCTGTTTTCCTGTTTTTGTACTAGTACTAGCCTGTTTTGATTATTGTAGCCTTATAGTAAAGTTTGAAGTCTGGAAGTGTGTGAAGTCTGGAAGTGTGATAACTCCTGCTTTGTTTCTTTTGCTAAGGATTATTTTGGCTATTCGTGGTCTTTTATGTTTCCATATGAATTCCTGTATTGTTGTTTCTAGGTCTGAGAAGAATGATGTTGGTAATTTAATGGGTATTGCATTGAATCTGTAGATTGCCTTTCGTAGGATGGACATCTTAACAATGTTGATTCTTCCTATTCATGAGCATGGAATATTTTTCCATTTGTTTGTGTCATCTTTGATTTCTTTGAGCAGTCTTTTGTAGTTTTCATTGTAAAGGTCTTTCACCTCTCAGGTTAGGAAGATGCTGAGGTATTTCATTTTTTTGTTTTTGTTGCTATTGTGAATGGGATTGTGCTTTTCATTTGACTTTCTGCCTGTTTTTTGTTGGTGTATGAGAATGTGACTCTCTTTTGCATGTTTATTTTGTGCCCTGAGGCTTTGCCAAAGTCTTTTATCAGGACAAGGAGGTTTTTGACAGATTCTTTTGAGTTTTCGAGGTGTAGGATCATATCATCACCAAAAAGGGATAATTTAACTTCTTTTCCTGTTTGGATACCCCTGATTTTCTTCTCCTGTCTGATTACTCTGGCTAGGACTTCCAACACTATGTTGAATAGGAGAGGTGAGGGGGCAGTCTTGTGTTGTCCCAACTTTCAGGGGAAATGCTTCCAATTTCTGTCTGTATAGCAATATGTTGGCTGTAGGTTTTATCATAGATAGTTCTTACTATTTTGAGGTTTGTTTCCTTTATGCCTAGGTGTTCAATGGTTTTTTTTTTTTTTATCAAGAAGGGATGCTTGATTTTATCAAAGCTTTTTCTGCATCTAATGATTTAACTGTATGTTCTTATTTTTACATCTGTTGATGTATTGGATTACATTTATGGACTTGTGGATGTTGAACCAGCCTTGCATCCCAGGGATGAAGCTTACTTGTTCATGATGGATGATTTTTTGAGATGTGTTGTTGGATGCGGTTTGCTAGAATCTTGCTGAGAATTTTTGCATCTATGTTCATTAGAGATGTTGGATCTTTACCTAGTTTTGCTATCAGTGTGATGTTAGCTTCACAAAATGATTTGGGGAGAGTTTCGTCTTTTTTGATTGCCTAGAATACTTTCAATAGGATTGTTATCAGCTCCTCCTTGTATGTTTTGTAGAATTCCTTGGGAAGCCATCTGGTCCAGAACTTTGTTTTTGTGGGTAGTTTTCTTATGACAGAGTCAATTTCCTGGGTTGTTATTGGTCTTTTTAGGGTCTGAATTTCTTCTTGTTTCAACCTGGGAAGGTTGTGTGATGTCAGAAATTCCTCCATTTCATTTAGGTTATTGAACTTGTTTCCACACAGGTGTGTGTAGTAATCGCTGATAACCTTTTGTATTTCTTCAGGGTCAGTTGTAACTTGATCTTTTTCATTTCTGATTGTGCTTATTTGGGCTCTTCTCTCTTTTTCTTGGTCAGTAGGGCCAGGGGTCTGTCAATCTTGTTTTTCCTTTTTGTTTCATTGATTTTTTTCTATGATATTTTTGTCTTCTTTGTCTCATATTTGGATTTCTACTTTGATGATCTGGATTCTTCTACTGAAGTTAGGGTTTTGGTGGTCTTTTCTTTTCAGCTCCCTTACATGTTATCTTAACCTGTTAGCTCTTGATCTCTCCAATTTTTTTGATGTTTGCTTGCAGAGATATAAATCCTCTGTTAGTAGTGATTTCATGGCATCCCAGAGGTTTTAGTAAGCTATGTCTTTATTTTCATTTGTTTCCAGGGATATTTTAATTTCTGCTTTGCTTTCTGTGTTGACCCAAGAGTTGTTCAGCAACATGCTGTTTAGTGTCCTTGTCTTTATGGGGTTTGGGAAATTTTGTTGGTGTTGATATTTGTTTTTATTCCACTGTGATCTGAGAAGGTGCATGTTAGTATTTAGATCTTACACAATTTCTTTATGCTTGATTTATGGTTGAGGATGTGGTCGATCTTGGAGCACATTCCATGTGATGATGAGTAGAATGTATATTCCATGGTTATTTGGTAGAGTGTTTTGTAGGTGTTTATTAAGTCCATTTGGTCAAGCATCAAGTTGAGGCTCTGTATTTCCTTGCTGATTTTTTGCTTTGATGATCTATCTAGGGTTGTTAGTGGGGTATTTCATTCCCTAGCTATTATACTGTTAGAGGCAGTATCTTTTTTTAGTTTACTTAGTAGCTGCTTTATAAAAGCTAGTGCCCCTGTGTAGGGTGCATAAATGTTTAGGATGGATATTTCTTTTTGATGGTTTGAACCTGTCATCATTAGGTAGTGTCCTTTATATTTTTAAATTTTTGATAGCCAAAAGGTTGTTTTGTCTGATATTAAGAACACAGCTCCTGCTTTCTTTTGTGTTCTGTTTGCCTGAAAATTTGTTTTTCGTCCTCTTACTTTGAGTCTGCGAATGCACATTCTAGTGAGATGTGTCTCCTGGAGGCAGCATATTGTTGGGTCATGCTTGTTAATTCAGTTTTCAATTCTTTGTCTTTTCATTGGTGCATCTAGTCTCTTCACATTCAAGCTGATTATTGAGATGTGAGAGTTTATCCCTGTCATGAGGCTCTTATAGAGTTTAGTTGTTGTTTATTTATTTGTTTGTTGCCTTTCTTTTGATTTTTGGGTTGGCATGTGTGTGTTTTCAATTTTGCAGTCATGTTGCATGCTGTTTTGGTTCTCTGTTTTCCTGCATTCTTGGGAAAAGCATGATCATTTTTTTTTCTTTCTTTCTTTTGTGCTTAATACCTTCTTAAGCATCTCTTGTAGAGCTGGTCTCATAAACTCTTAGAGATTTAATGTCTAGGAGGGATATTCATTCTCCATCACTGATGAAGTTTAACTTAGTTGGGTAGGAAATTCTTAGTTGGAATTGTTTACTTTTGAAAACTTTGAAGATTGGACTCCAGTCTCTTCTTGCCTGTAGTGTTTCTGTAGATAAGTCTGCTGCTATTCTAATTGGTTTTCCTTGGTAAATAGTCTGACCTTTCTCTCTCACTGCCTTTAGGATTTTTTTCTTTTATACCTACTTTGTGTAAGCAAGTTATTATGTGTCTAGAAGTTGGTCTTCTCATTTGATGTTGTCCAGGCATTCTCTGAATGTCTTGTGTTTGGATGGCCATGTCCCTAGTGAGATGTGAGAAGTTTTCTTTGTTGACCTCATGGGATGATTGTTTCACACTGCTCTCATTCTCCTTTTCTGCTTCAGGGATACCAATCTGGCATAAGTTCAACCTCTTAATATAATTGCACATCTCTTGAAGGTTTTGTCCTGTCTTGTAAAGCTTCTTCTCTATGTTTTTAACAGATTGGGTTAGTTCCATATTTTGGTCTTCAAGCTCTGAGATTCTTCTGCCTGGTTAATTCTGCTTTCCATGCTTGTCAGTTTATTATTATTTTATTTACTGTATTCTTTATAGATTGCTTCTCTGTAATTAATTCTTTCATGTTTATGTCTTGCCTTTTTTGGTTTTTTTCATCTTTTCCAATCATTTCTTGATCTCTGCATTTGTAATCTGAGATCAGTCAATCTGAGAGCTCTTCATTGGTTGAGTTCTGAATTCTATATTCTCACGCACTATCCTTTTTGGACTTTGAGGAGTACCTGAGTTTTTTGTTGATTTCTCTTCATTTGTAATTGATGCATTTTTATTTTGTATTTACTTATGTTGCTCAGTGAGAGAGGCAGTAGTTTTCACTTATTTTTGCTCAAGCTCCCATTGTTCTTTTGGTAAAGATTCTGGATTTGTTTGATTTTGTAGCTGTGTTGGGAGTGGGAAGCTGTGCTGTCCTTTTGCAGCTTTGAGGTTTGAATAACGTATGTTGGGTGGGTGATTAGTTTCAAAAGATGGCTGCAGATCACAATGTTCACTGATTGAGTTGTGGGTCCTCAGGGACCCACTTCCCACCACCTCACAGCATGTCCATGCAATGAGAATATATGTTCTCCACTGGGTACAAAATAACATAAAAGGGAAAAGAAAGGAACTACGAAAGAGAGAAGGGAGAAAAAAGGACAGTGATGAGAATGAAGAAGAGAAGGAAATCAAACAAACCAACAGACAAACACATCAGTAAAAAAGAGAGGGAAAAGACTAGAACCAACAATAGATTAGATCAGAATAGAATAGATGAGATTGTCACACTCATATGTACCCTTATGTGAAGAAAGAGAAGGAGAAGGAGTAAAACAAAATGAAATATACACACCCTCTGCAAACCATTAAGAAAGAGTAGGAAAAGTTAAAAAACAAACCTTTGTCATTCTTAAATGCCTTCTTGTAGCAGTCTCTGAAACTTTGGGTCCTTGTACACATGACCCAAGCACCACTGCTCTTGGCTTGCCTACCTCTAGATCTGTCCCTCTGTTCACCGTGCTGTCAGGGGAGTTGTGAACCACCTCCAACTGATCCACCCATATTCAGCTCTCTCTGTGTGTGCTGATGAGGATGCACCCCACCTGGGTCACATGTCTCACAAATCACTGGGAAAGAGAGCTGGTTCATTTTAAAACTCACTGCCACTCATTCGCTGCAGACTGAGTTCTTTGTCTCTGGTGGCAGCTGTAGATCTGCAAATGTTTCAGTTAGGGTATCCTCTGGGTTGGGAGTAATCAACCTCATAAAGGTGCTGAATTCACCCCTCAGTCTTAAAGAGTAGCTCTGCTGTTCACATGGGCAGGCCAAAGCCTGTACCCGGTTACCAGAACAAATGCAGTAGGGACATCTCTGCATTTTGTCATCCACTAGGACTTGGTGACTAGTTCCTCTGGTGTATTTTCTCCACAGCCTTTGCTGCCAATGTCTGATCTGGCATGGAAGGTTTTGGTGATGGGCAGCACCCACAGTGGGTGTTTTTCACTGCTTTCTTCCTGGTAGGGTTGCAGAGATGGTGCCTGCCTTTGGGCTGTGGAGTGTGCTGGAATCCAAGTAGCTGCTTGGAGCAGCTGTATCAGCAGGAGAGCTGAGGCTGCTTGTTCTCACATCCCTACTCAGACACTTGCACACCCACTTGCTAACACAGTTGCATGCATATTTATCCCTGCACCCACTCATTTATGTGAAGACTCAAGCACTCTGACTAACTCTATTGCCATCTTGGAATTATCTCCCAATAAATTGTTAACTACAGTTACTCTATTGTGCTATTGAACATTAGAACTTATTCCTTCATTCTAACTGTATTTTATACCTGTTGACCAACCCCTCTTCTTCTCCACTCTACCCTCCCATGCCCACATCCTTCCAAACTTCTGGTTTTATCATTCTACTCTCTACTTCCATGAGATCAACTTAAAACCACAACAGAATAACAACAAACAAAAAGCAAAACACTTCCCATATTTGAGTGAAAGCACATGATATTTGTCTTTTTGTGTGTGGCTTATTTTACTTGAAATAATGACCTACAATTCCATCTATGTTGCTACAAATGGCAAGATTTCACTTTTTTCATGACTGAATAATATTCTAGTGTTTATGATCATGTTTTCTTTATCCATGCATTTGTTGATGGACAATTAACATTGATTCTATATCTTGGCTATTGTGAATAGTACTGCAGTAAACATGGGAGTGCAGGAACCCCCTTGATATACTAATTTCCTTTCCTTTGGGTAAATACCCAGGATTGGGATTGCTGGTTCATATGGTAGTTCTATATTTAGTTTTTTGAGAAAACTCCATAGTGTTTTCCATAATCGCTGTACTAGTTTACATTCCTGACAATGTATAAGGGTCTGCTTTTCTCTTCATCCTCACCAGCATTTGTTATTTTTTGATTTTTTTTAATATTACACATCTACTTGGTGAGATAATAGCTCATTATGGTTTTGACTTGCACTTCTCTGATTATTAGTGATGTTGAGCATTTTTCAAACTTTTTTGTCATTTGTATGTCTTCTTTTGAAACATACCTATTGAAATCCTTTCCCCATTTTAATGTGATTTTTTTGGTTGTTGAGTTGTTTGAATTATTTGTATAATCTAGATAATTAATCTTTTGTTAGATGAATAGTCTCAAATATTTTCTCCCATTCTACTGATAGTCTCTTTACTCTATTGATTGTTTCCTTTGCTGTGTAGAAACTTTTTCATTTAATATAGTCCTATTTGGTTTTTTTTTTTTAATGCCTGTGCTTTTGAAGGCTTAGCCATAAAATTGTTGCCTAGACCAATCCTGAAACATTTCTTCTATGTTTTCTTCTAGTAGTTTTATGCTTTAATATCTTACATGTAAGTCTTTAATCCACTTTGAGTTGACTTTTGTAGATGATGAGCGATAAGGCTCTGGTTTCTTTAGCATATAAATATCAAGTTTTCCCCCACACTAATTATTGAAGAAGATACCCTTTTTTCAATGTATGTTGTTGGGAGCTTTGTCAAAATTAAGTTGGCTGTAAATATGTGGATTTATTTCTGAATTCTCTATCTTGTTTCATTGGTCTATGTGTCTGTTTTTATACCAATACTATGCTATTTTGATTACTATAGCTTTTAGTATATTCTGAATTAAAGTCATGCGATGTTTCCAGCTTTGTTATTTTTGCTCAGTGTTTCTCTTGCTACTTGGGGTCTTTTGTGGCTTCATATATTTGTGAAGAATGTTATTGGCATTTTCATGGAGATTGCATTGGAACTGTAGATTGCTTTGAGTAATATGGTCATTTTAACAATATTAATTCTTCTGACCCATGAATATGGAAGGTTTTTCCATTTGTTTATGTCCTCTTGAATTTCTTTCATCAGTGTTTAGTAGTTTTTATTGTAGAGTTCTTTCACCTCTTTGGTTAAATTTATTCCAATGTATTTTATTTTTTGTAGTTATTGTATATGTTATTGCTTTTTTGATTACTTTTTTGTCACTCATTTGTTATTGGTGTATAGAATGCTACTGATTTTTGTGTGTTATTTTGTATCCTGCAACTTTACTGAATTCATTTATCAGTTCTAAGAGATTTTTGGTGGAGTCTTTTGGTTTTTCTATATATAATATCAGTTGTCTTTATAGAGGGACAATTTGACTTTCTCGTTTTCAATTTGTATGCCTTTTATTTCCTTCTCGTGTTTGATTGCCCTGGCTAGGACTTTCAGGACTGTGTAGAATAAGAATGGTAGAAGTTGACATCATTGTCTTATTCTAGAGAAAAGGCTTTCAGCTCTTCCCCATTCAAGATGATGTTAGCTATGGGTTTGTCATAGGTAGCCTTTACTATATTGAGGTCTATTCCTCCATGCCTAATTTATGGAGAATTTTTACCATGAAAGGATACTGAATTTTATCAAATGCTTTTTCTGTATCAAGATGATCATATTTTTTTTTTCCTTCATCCTGTTGATATGATGCATTATATTTATTGATTTGCCTATGTGGAACCATCCTTGAATCCCTGGAATAAATCCCATTTGATCATGGTGTACTTTCTGATGTGTTGTCAGATTCAGTTTCATAGTATATTGTTGAGAATTTTTGCATCTATGTTAATCAGGGATATTGCCTGTAGTTTTGTTGTTTTTGTGTCCTTGTCTGGTTTTGGTATCAGGGTAATACTGGCTTTGTAGAAAGAATTAGGAATAATTTCTTCTTCTTTAATTTTTTTGGAATAGTTTGAGAAAGATTGTTAGTTCTTTGTATAAGTTTGGTAGAATTAAGCAGTAAGGCCATTCAGTACTGGGCTTTTCTTTGTTGGGAAACTTTTTCATACTGATTCAGTTTCATTACTTGCTGTTGGTATGTTCAGGTTTTTTTTTTTTTTTTAAATTTCTTTCTGTTTCAAACTTGGCAAGTTGTACACGTCCAGGAATTTATCCACTTCCTTTAAGTTTGTTCATTTGTTTATTTATTTTTTTTAGACGGGATCTTGTTCTTTTGCCCAGGCTGGAGTGCAGTGATGTAATCATAGCTCACTGCAGCTTGCAGCCTCAACCTCTTCGACTCAAGTGATTCTCCCATTTCAGCTTTCCAAGTAGCTAGGACTACAAGTGCATGCCACTACACCTGGCTAATATTTTTATTTTTTGTAGAGACAAGGTCTCACTCTGTTGCCCAGGCTGGTCTTGAGTTCCTGGACTCAAGCAGTCTTCTTGCTGTGGCTTCCCAAAGTGCTAGGATTACAGGTATGAGACACTGTGCCTGGCCAGGTGTTTTTGTTTTAACTTGTTAGTGTATGGCCATAAGTCTCTAATGGTCTCTTTCTGTGATATCAGCTGTAATGTCTCCTTATGTGTTTTTTATTTTGTTCATTTGGTCTTCTTTCTTTTTCCTTGGTCATTCTAGCTAGCAGTTTATCTTTTCAAAAAAAGCAACTTCCATTTTGTTAATTCTTTGTTTATTATTTGTTGTTCATTAGTCTATTTTGTATAGTTCTGCTGTGATATTTTATGTTTATTTTTTTCTACTAATTTTGGATTTGGTTTATTCTTGCTTTTCTAGTTTCTTGAGGCAATGCTAGGTTGTTTACCTGAAATCTTTTTACTTTTTAATGGAGGCATTTAGTGTTATTAACTTTCCTCTTAGCAGTTATTTTGCTATGTTCCATAGGTTTTGGTGTGTTTTGTTGCCATTTTATTTGTTTAAAAAATTTTTTTAAAATTTCTTAATTTCTACAATGACCTAATGGTTGTTCAGAGGCATATTGCTTGATTTCCATCTATTTGTACAGTTTACAGAGCTCCTCATGTTATTTATTTCTTATTTTATTTTATTTTGGTCTGCTAAGTTATTTTATATGATTTCAGTATTTTAAAATTTTTTGAAACTTGTTTTGTGACCTAATATATGGTTTATTCTGGAGAATATTCCATGTGATGATGAGAATCATGTGTATTCTGCATTCTGCCACTGTAGGATAAAATGTTTTGTGTATGTCTCTTAAGTTCATTTAGTCTGTAGTGTTGATTAAGTTCAAAGTTTCTTTGTTGATTTCCTGTCTAGATGACCTGCCCAATGTTGAAAGTAAGGTGTTGAATTTACCAACTATTATTGTATTGGAGTTTATTTCTCTCTTTAGCTGTAATATTTTTTTATAATGTATCTGGGTACTCTGCTGTTGAGCATATATGCAATTACAAATTTTTCCTTTGTCATTCTATATTAACCTATGTTATCTCTTATGCTTTGTTTGTTTGTTTGTTTGTTTTGAGTTGGAGTCTCACTCTGTCACCCAGACTGGAGTGCAGTGGCTGCTTCTGGCCACTGCAGCCTCGACCTGCTGGGCTCCAGCGATTCTTCCGCCTCAGCCTTCCAAGTAGCTGGAACTACAGGCGCACGCTACCACGCCCGGCTAATTTTTGATTTATTGTAGAGATGAGGTCTCGCCAAGTTGCCCAGGCTGGTCTCAAACCCGCGGGCTCAGGCAATCCACTCACCTCAGCCTCCCAAAGCGTGGGATTACAGGCTGAGCCGCCGAGCCCGGCTCTCTTATGCTTTTTAACTTGAGCTCTGTTTTGTCTGATATA
>CAUYQG010117456.1:0-39910 GCA_963574415.1 Tarsius wallacei
TTGCCCAAGGAGGTCTCGAACCCACGGGTTCAGGCAATTCACTCACCTCGGTCCCCCAAAGCTCTGGGATTACAGGCTGAGCCACCGAGCCCGGCATAAAATAAAAATATTTTTTAAAAAATCCTCATGATGGAAGGGAAGAAATGTTCCAAGACAATATTGTGCAGCAGGCTTGGAGGACAACCCACCCAGATGAGAGTAGGAGGAGAAAGATTCCAGAAGAATTGACTCTAGGAAAAAGATGAAACTGAGAGGTTCAATGGATGTATTTGACTACTTGAAAAAGGAGTTATACTGATTTTTTGTTGAGTTTGAAGATGAATTCATGTTAGCTGCATAGAAAGGCAAGCAAATTAAAAAGTATAACAATAATTAATTCCTAGAAAAATGACACACTATACACAAAGGGAAATGAAATCATAGCACCCTACAGGGTTCAATTATTAATAATTAGGGTAAAAATAGGGATAACTGTAAGAATGCTAAATTCTCACTCTCAGAGTAGAATACCAATAAATAACTTTGAAAATCAAGAATTTTTTTTTATAATAACATGACAAAACTTGGTACTAAATATCAGAAGACTGATAATGTTCTGTGTTTGAATGTTCCTACCTTCCTGTCCTGTATCATCTGCCTCCTAGTAATGAAAAACAGATCTTGTTTTGAGGAACCAATAATTCCTCCTGGAACTCTCAGAGATATAACACTTATTTTATGCCAATGATGTATAAAATCAATTTTTATTCTTGGAAATGTGCATTTTTAGCTTTACAAAAATGCTATTACTCTCCTAATATTATTATATGTAGATGGTCCAAACGCTCCCCATTAGGAGTGCTGTTTCAGATGAGGTACACAGTGCTGAGCTATCATCTGTTCTTCCTGATGATGGATTCATTTCCAAAACTCAGAAACCCGGAATATACATAAAAAATAATAGCAACCCAGAAATTTTTGTCTCTCTATACACTCAGGACCTAACCTTGTCAACACCTTCTGAAATGTCTCCTGATTTACTAAAAAAAAAAATTGTATATAATTATTGAAAACTAGGAACTGTAGGAAGAAGTGGTTTTATTACTCACATTTATTTAGCTTGTTGCTGACATTTCCCTTTAGTTCATGCTCTTTGAAATCAACAGCACTTTATTTTCTATCCTCAGGAAAAGTTAATTAGGGAAATAAAGTGCTCTCAAAACTTTTATCAGTTTTTCTATGAGACATAAACGAAAGTTGAACTGTTGATCCTTATTTTCCTATAGTTCTAATAAATTATTTTCATTTCCTTCTCTTTCCTCATATGTGTATGTTTGTTTACCAATATACATGTTTACAATAGATTATAAAAGCTATATCCATATATCTATGAAGCAAATGTTTCAACCACTATGCATTATCATTATATATTTATCTTATTACAAAAATATATGAAGTACTTATTTAAATATGTCATTCTCTTTCCCCATGACTGTCAATTCCATGTGGGCCTTCCATGACTGTTGGCTGATTATAATTACACGCAGCTACTAATTTGCTTATCACTTCCTTGTTGCGATACCTAGAGTGTCACTTGTAATGACAACCCCAAAATACATTTTGGAAAGAAAGAGATACAAATGAATCCAATAAAAATAGACTATGAATCATGAAAGAGTATGGAAAAGCTATTTATGGCATATAGTTAGAAGGTTTCACTGTATTCAGGAGATGACACAATCTACTAAAACCACAAGTGATAATATTTTGTTGAAATTGGATGTTTGGATTACATATCAGTGAACAGTGGGCTTACATATGCTGATTCCTTTTAGTTTAATCACTTTTGTCTACAGCTATCATACCCTATATATGTGTTTATATATATGGTATCATGGTAGTTCTAGATCCAGAATTTCTAGACCAATAAGAAACCCCTCCATTCCATATTTTTATACATTTTGATAAATGTTAACAATTTGTATGGGGTAAAGAGCTAGGAAAATGGAGTTAGTCAAAAGTCTACAATCTTGTAACACCCCCTAGCCCACCATCTCTCTGGTACACATTCTTTATTGGACCACTTTGTTCCACAACAAAAAATTGTGTTGTAAGCGCAGGGCAGGGCACATCCTATGACTGCAACACTGTGGCACCGTGGACAAAGTATCCAAGATTGTCCCTGAGGTAGAAAAGACATTAAATTGCTTTCTTTCCCTGAGTTCTCAGCTGGAGAGAGAACAAAACAACCTGTTCATTGCCCTCTATAGAAAATTGAATCTAATCAAAGGCTGAAAATTAACCATGTTTTTACAGGAAAAACAACACCAGGAAGTTTTTCTAACTGGGGAAAAAAAATGAGAATGAAAATAAAAGAGTACACTTCATGAATTTGAGGGTTTGAAAATGACTCATCAAGCAGTCATGTCAGGAATGCCTGGCTGTTAGCAGATGGCTGGTTGGGGCATCCAACTGGCTTCTTGAGATCCAGGTTGAGGGCCAGAGTTTCTCCTTGACACCAGATTTTAACTTAAACTTTAAATCTAAGCCAATCTGGGAATGTAGACTGTGGTATTTCAGTGAAGACTTAGGGGGTGCTGTGCTCTCATGCTGTTAGTTGACTTTGGAAGAAGCAGATTTGTTTCAGCACTCTTTTATATATCCTGAAACAACAGAAGCAGCCCTCTCTGTCTAGATGGAGCTCCAAGTTGGTTAGCACATTTCTGAAAGTTCGTATTTCTAGGAGTATGAATGGTGAGTCAATTTACACAAATATGTACACTTAGATGTGATGCATACCACCTTGTCTATTATTTTAATTATTTTTTTTGAGTTGGGGTCTCACTCTGTCACCCAGGCTGGAGTGCGGTGGCATGCTCATGGCCACCACAGCCTCAATCTGCTGGGCTCAGGCGATCCTTCCACCTCAGCCTTCCGAGTAACTGGAACTACAGCTGTATGCCACCACGCCTGGCTAATTTTTTGATTTGTAGAGATGAGGTCTCCCCAAGTTGCCCGGACTGGTCTCGAACCCCTGGACTCAGTCAATCCTCTTGCCTCAGCTTCCCAAAGTACTGAGATTACAGGCTTCAGCCACCTTGCCTGGCCTTTATTTTTATTTTATTTCAATTAATCATATACTGCCTTACGATGCTTTCTATTATTGTGTAACACAACTTGGTTTTTATATTACTTGATTTTTCATTTAATTATCTTCTCTACCCAACCCAACTGTAAGCTCATTAAGAGCAGGGATCATACTTTTTAGTCCTTTGTGATACCCTATAGCATCTAGCTGGAATTGAAATTCACATGCATTAAGAATTTCAAATGACATTTTAAAAAATCATGTGATAATCTGCATATAAAAGAATGTCATGAGTTAAGAAAACATCGAGATAATGCATTTCCTCACAAGCTCATCTTATTGTCCTTGGAACCAATGGCCAAAAAAATGTCAGATGGGCAGGCAATCATAGACTTATATATGGTCCTCACAGATGTGCTGGCACAATGTGCTTCTTCCTAGGGCATAAACATTGGTGACACCTCCCTGTGATTTTGCCTTCCCATTGGATGTCACCACTAACCTGAAAGGCAAAGTTATTTTTAACATTACCTAAAATATAATGCAATCATTTAAAGCATTGTTATTAAGAGTCTACTATGCCCAAGGACTATTTTTCAGAAGTGATCATTGTTATAAAATCAAAAGCAGAAGAATGTCATAACACCAAAACTGGATATCACTGCAGTGTGTGATTATGATTTGTAGTGTACTTATTTGGAAATAAGCCTTACGATTGAGTTATTTAAGTGGGCCATCTTATTAATTTAGCTATTCTAGACACAAAATGATGACCCTAATAATCAGGTAGGCATTGAGTATATCAATACCTTAGATCAGTGTTTTCCAAACTTCCCTCTTTGGTACACCAGTTTCTCACAGGAAATTACTAAGTATTCAATGAAAACAGTGGTCCTATGATTAAGTTTGAGAAATGGTGCTGACTGTATAATTTATTTGAATAATTCTCAATGCATGTAATGATAGTAATGATTCTGATAAATCCTTCTGTTTAAAAAATCTGCTCAACTTTGTACAATGTTTCCAAACTAATTTTTCTGCAGACCATTCCTTTTATTTTTAATGAGTCATTTACATTTCAAAGGGTACTAGTGATCCCAAAAACATAATTTGGAAAAAGTTCCCCAAGGAGTTTATTCTTTAAATGGTTCTTCTTCATAACAACCAAGGAATTTGTTCAGAAAAACCACACCTGCTGTCTGTAATGAGAACTGCATGCAGTTTTCTCTGCATATGTGCACTGGCACGCTGACAGACACTTCTTTCTAAGAAGCAGTTAATAACCTGCAACCAGGGAAGTAGGAGAATGATTGCTATTCCATCTCATTTGTGTCCTTTCCCCTTCTCTCTCCCACTTACTGATCTTGCCTATCCTTTTTTGTTGTGGAGTATTTATTTCTTGATTCTCATCCCCAAGCCATATGACTAAATTGGAAAAATTATTAGTATTTCCTTTAGTAGCCACAGGAATGACTTGTTGCTTACCACTGAATCTCTTAATCTTCCCAACTTGTCTGTATTCTCTCTGCAAGATCAATATTCTGTGATGTTTGGAAGAGAGCAAGAAAGATATACTACCTGCTCTCTTGATATTATCTTTTCCTTTATCCTTCAGAATATTCTGTGATGATTAATATACCATGACATCAGTTTCTTCTTTCAACTGGCTTCATTGTCTCACTGCAAAAATATTTCAAGTCTCCTGTATGCTAAATCAAACTCTCTCTCTCTCTCAGCTCTGCTCACTTACAGCACTATTTCTTTGATTCCATTCTCTGCCAAATATTCAGGAAAAAGCTATCTTCATTCCTTCTACTTACGTCTCCAATTTACTCTACTGTCCTCAGCAATCTAGTTTACACTACAGGTTTCCCCAGTTCACTCTACTAATATTGTTTTAAGAACACCAGCCAGACACAGTAGCTCAAGCCTATAATTCTAGCACTTTGGGAGGCCGAGGAGAGAGGATTGCCTGAGCCTGAGGGTTCGAAACCAGCCTGTGCAACATGGTGAGACCTCGTTTCTACCCTAAATAAAAAAAAAATTAGCCAGGCATGGTAATGAATGCCTGTGGTTCCGGCTACTTGGAGGGCTGAGGTGGAATTATTGCCGGAGCCCAGCAGGTCAACGCTGGGGTGGTCATAAGCATGCCACTGCACTCCAGCCTGGGCAATGGAATGATACTCTGACTCAAAAAAAAAAAAAAGGAACACCAATAACTACCACTCTGCACTCTGCACTCTGTTAAAATCTTGCTTGAACTTTCTGTTGCAACTGACCCGTTATTCAGAGTCTTCATGAATTCTGTACCTTTGTAGTTTTAGTTGCACCATGTCTTCTTGGCTAGTCTCATTCTTGGTCACTTCACAGGCTTCTTTGTCCATCCAACCTTAACTTTAGTAGTGTTCGGTCTTCTCACTCTACCTGTTCTTTCTGGAGAATTGATCCATTCTCAAATATTTTGCTTCCACTTTTTTGTTGATGGTTTGTAATCGTCCTTCTCCAGCGTGAGCATCTTCTATATATCTAGGACTTGCATAATCAAACATTCCCCAGCTACATTTATCTGGGTACTTTATATGAACTCACTCAACATATTCAAAATAGAACTTTCATTCCTTTCTCCTATCTCAGAAAGGTTTACTTTCATAAATGTAATTTTTACTAATGTTGGAGGTAACAGTTTTTGTCAGCCCAAACAAAAACACGTTATCTACCTTCATGAAGTCAGCCTCTTCTCATTTCTTTCTCTCACCCGCAACATCAATGGGTGATTCGACTCTTTCAATTCCATTACCTCATCATATAGAATAGACTCCAAACTAGTGGTCTCACTCTCTCAAGTTCACTGACCTGCTAGTAGAATCTAACTAAATCACAGATCTGGTCTGTTCATTGCTTTGTGTGTGGGAGACTATTGTCTACATCAGTAATGCTCTTTCAGGTAGTATACAAATTCCTCACTTTTTCAACTACTTGTCTCTGTGAGACTGGGTTTTTTTCATACATTTCAGCAAAATCAGCATAACATAACAGATTGAATGCAGAAACAGATGTAAGAACCCAGCTGTCTTCTATAAAGCTAGACATTAAAGAGACTTGCAAAAATGTAAAGCAATGCCACTCTTCTCATTAAATTTGTTTCTTGTTTTGGAAAATAAAACTTTTAAAAATAAAATATGTTATTTATGTTAACATATAGTGGGTTGATTCTTGTTATTTTAAATGGATAAATAAAAAGCTTATTGTTGTATATCTTGTCTAAAAGACTGTCAGCTCCTGTAGGGAAGTACTGTATTTTATTTACTTTTAAATTCTCAGTCCTAACTCAGTGGTTCAAGATAACCAATAAGTTTGTCTGTATATCAAAGACAGGTCTATGGTTGATTGTCAAGAAACTTTGAGTTTTTGTGACTAGTTTCTTTCTTACTGCACCCAAAGGCAGAACAGTTTCACATTCTCTAAATTCATGAGCACAAATCAGCCACTTCATATATTTACTCTCTCACCCATTCATCAAATATTTATTGAGGGCTTGCCATGTTTCAAGCACTGGACTAGGCACAAAATTTACAATGAGAACACAAAACAGACATGTTCTCTTCCCATTTGGAGCTAAATATCTATAGGGAATCTCTACATTGCATTAATAAATGCACAAGTAAATATATATTTAATATGTAGTGTTAGAAAAATGAATACAATGCTATTAGAGAGGCTCCAGAGTGTTAAATTTAGCTTTGATATCTCAAAAAAAATCTGACACGGAGTCTCTTAGAGGATGATATTTAGGCTGAAACTGAAAAGGTCGAGAGAAATAGTCAGATGCAGAGTGGAGGAAATAACAGCAGGTGTGAGGGCCCTAGTAGTAAATACCTTGTTGTATTTGAGATGCTGAGAGATGACCCATGTAGCCGACCTGGAATGAACAAAGGCAGAGGAGCCTGACTTAATGTTGAAGAGAGGGCAGTTGCCAAGGCACACAAGGCCTTATAAGCAAACTCACCGGAATTTATCATCCCAAAAGGGACACTTGAGGAATGAAACAGAGTGGTCATAATAAGAACTAAGACAACTGATATAAAAACAAAGCTGTTTTTGGCCAACCAGGGCAGGCGCCCTATCTACTTATAAGCTACTTTATGGTGACAGGGTTTTATTTTAAATAGAATGGGAAGCTACTAAAGGGTTTAAGATCACACTGCTTGCTACCTGAAGAATGCAAAATAAGAGAATAAAGTTAAAAACAAGATTACTTAAGAAGCTCCTGAAGTATTTTAGGCAAAAAGTAATAATGGCTTAGACTAGTGTGAAAATGGAAAGATCTGAGATCTATTTGAAAATGAAATCAACAAGGTTTGCTGGAGAATTGGGAGTGAGGGTTTGAGGAAAAGAGTAAGTCTACATTTTTTAGTAGAACAACTGAGCAGATGAAGGGGTTTGGGGCTGAGATAAAGGTTTGTGGGAAAGAGTAGATTTATAAGGTGGGGATAGTTGGGCAGAAATCAAGAATTTAGTAATTTTGTATATTATATGTGCATTGCTTGTTCAAATGGAGACAGCTGCAGTTGGTCCTTGTATATATAATGCTGAACTCAGAAGAAGTGACTGGCCAAAAATATTAAGATGACGGTCATCAATACATAGATATTATAAAAGTAAAATAAGGTTTAAAATATTTCCTTTAGCCCTTCCTTCCATTTATAAAAGCTGACATAATCCTTACCACCACCCCACACTACACACAGCATATATTTGTGACATAAAGAGAGGTTAGAAGTTGACTCCCAACTTTAAATTTTGAAAGTCTTGCTATCTCCTATTCTAGAGCATTTTCAATGAATGGCTGTATTGCATCTTTTAAAAGATTTAATTTTCAGCCTGTTCTGGGCAGGACTTTTACTAAAGAGTTGTTGTATTCCTGAAGGCTTGAGAGTAGATCACTTCTGGATAAATTAAATTATTTTGCAAGTGTAATAGTAAGGCCAGTTATTATTTATACTAACCCCTTGGAGAAAGTGGCTTATAAAATTAGGAATCCACTTGCTTGATAAAACATAATGCCCTGATATTTTTTTTGCTGAGTCTGAATTTGGTATACCAAGATTTCTGAAACAGGGAAGATCTGAGTTTTTTAAAAATTTATTTTATTTTAAAGACATGGGGTATAATTCAGGATTAGGAATACAAGTGGTCATCGTACAGGTAAAGTTTGGGCCTTCCTTTGGTCCCCACTTTGTCTGACTTATTAATGTTATGTGCCGCCCCCCTCCCCTGGCTGTTTCCAGCTACTACTGAATTTTGTTTTTAAAGTCTATATAGTTATTCTCTTTATGGCAAAAAGCCTAAGAGTCTATCTAAGTCAACATCATTTTATTAATTATGGGTAGGCCCTTTTCTACTTTTAGACTTGAAGCTAAAACTGAACCACCTAGGTCATTAATCTTTGTACTGCTGAGTTCATGTAAGAACTCATGCCTGTGGAATTTGCTCACTGAATTCGCAATTTCAAGAATTTTAGAGAATATTCCACTAAATCTCCCACAAGATTATTGCCTCTCCAATCAGTACATGCAACACATAAATAAAAAGAAATCAGCATGATTTGCTAAGAGAGACTTAGCTCTGGTCTGCCTTTACTATTAAATGGGATGGAAGGCATGTGTGCTCAGAAAAACATGCCTGATTACATAGCTGATCGCTTCCACAGTTATTAGTTTCCAATTATGGAGTGTGGATATCTTAAAATAATGATATATTACAAAACTTTCCATCGGTCCTGCAAAGATTTTAATAAGAAGGATAATACCATGTGATTTGGGTTAAGTAAACACATAAATATAAATGTACATACCTAGGTATGTGATGTGTATGGGCATACGTATAGATATATGTATATGGTGGGTATGGGTGTGTGTGTGTGTATATTGTATATGACTATAAGTATGTGTATTTGTATGGGTATGACTATGTGTATGTATACATGTGTGGCTATAGGTATGTGTATATGTCTGTGTACAACTATGTGCCTGAGTACAGCTATAGATATAAGTGTATGTATGGGTAGGGATACGTGTGTGTCCATATATGACTATGTAAATATGTATGTCCACATGTATGTGTATATGTATAGATGTGGTATGGGTAGAGGTATGTGTATGTAGATACATGCATATGCAGAGCTGAAACTATTGATAGTGATTTTCCCTGGAAGAAGCAGCAAGGAATACAGACACGCATGAAGGGGGCCGTCACATTTATTCTATGCATGCCCATAATATTTGAATCTTTCATCAAATGAATGTAAGCATGTTTCTAATGCAATTTAAAAAGAAATTGAGAAGTCAAGTACGGTGGTTCAAGCCTGTAATCCCAGCACTTTGGGAAGTTGAGGTGAGAGGATCGCCTGAACTCACGGGTTTGAGATCAGCCTGGACAACTTGGCAAGACCTCGTCTCTACAAATAAATCAAAAAATGAGCCAGGCGCGGTAGCGTGTGCCTGTAGTTCCAGCTGCTTGGAAGGCTGAGGCAGAAGGATAGCCTAAAATAAAGAAATTGAGAAAAATAAATAAACAAATCACATTTTATTAAAAAGAGCAAGAGAATAAAGAAGAGAAAAGGAATAAGAGAATTCTATCAAAAAGTGAAAATATGGGCCAGGCTTGGTGACTCAGCCTAAAATCCCAGCACTTTGGGAGGCCAAGAGGAATAGATTGCCTGAGCCTGCGGATTGAGACCCGCCCAGGCGACTTGGCAAGACTTCACCTCTACAATTAAAAAACAACAACAGCAACAACAACAACAAAAAACGAGCATGGTAGTGCGCCTGTAGTTCAGGCTACTTGGAAGGCTGAGAAGAAAAGATCGCCGGAGCTCAGCAGGTCGATGCTTGGGTAGCCGTGAGTGTGCCACTGCACTCCAGCCTGGGTGACAGAGTAAGACTCCAACTCCAAAAGAAAAAAAAGAAAGAAAATATGGCAAAAGTATCTGAAGTATTTTTTCCACCTGGAAAGTTGATGCAAAGAGCGAGACTTTTTTTTTTTTTTTAATATGTAACCATCTGAACTTTAGCTGGGTCAAATGTTTTCTGCAGCAAGTGACTGGTTGCAAAGAGTTGAGCCTTTATCGAATGGTTTCATGTGGAGGGAGATCCAGACCAAGAATCCTCCCTGGGTTGTCCTGCTGCCAGCCTGCCTCTAACACAGGCCACCTCTAACACAGCCTACCTCTAACACGGGATCCTTCAGCAGATGAGCCATCAATATGATGCTGGTAGGTCTCTGTTTCAGGCTTCCACTATTTAGATGTCTGACCTTGCCTGAACTCCTCACCCACTTTGTTTGTATTAAGTTCAACATAAAAACAAGTTTGTACATACTTTTATGTCATTTTCCCTTAGGAATGATTATCCCTATCTTCATGAGTCACATGATTCATGTGCACTTGTTCAAGATGCAACTATTAGGAGAAATAACTTTAGCAGGCAGCTCTTTTCAATGAAGCAAAACCTTCTAAATTCCAGGGAGAATTTCTCTGTGTTATATACACCCTGCCCTCCAACATCTGCATATCCTTCAGTTAGGACACACATTACAAAGGTTTGGATGAGCCAGCCCTTGCTGCCCTGGAATGCAAAGGTACTTGGATAAAGAAATCTTAGGGGGCTTGCAAGGAAATGGGTTTCATTCCTGACAACAAAATGTTCTTATTCCTTGACCTCCTGTTCATTTCCCTATATTCCTCCTTTTTCTCCCTCCTTCCTTCATTTCCTTTTTTTTTAATGGTGTTGGAGTCTTACTCTGTCGCCCAGGCTGGAGTGCAGTGGCATGCTCATGGCCACCGCTGCCTCATCCTGCTGGGCTCAGGCGATCCTTCCACTTCAGCCTCCCAAGTAGCTGGAACTACAGGCATGTGCCACCATGCCTGGCTAATTTTTGAAATTTATTGTAGAGATGCGGTCTTGCCAAGTTGCCCAGGCGGGTCTCGAACCCCTGAGCTCAGGCAATCCTCTTGTCTCCACCTCCCAAAGTGCTGGGATTACAGGTGTGAGCCACCACACCTGGCACCTTCGTTCATTTCTATCTTCTCTCCTATCTATGTCCTGCAGCTCCCAGAGTTTTATCATTCAGAGGCTGTCTGCCCAAGGGCATGTGTGGTTTCGGGGGGGAAGGAAGCCCATGACACTCCTCAGAGTCAGTGGGCTTGCCTTCTTGGCACTGCTGCTCAGAATTACGCAGGACCCTCGCGGGG
The DNA here is from genome assembly GCA_963574415.1 of Tarsius wallacei. NCBI lineage: Eukaryota > Metazoa > Chordata > Mammalia > Primates > Tarsiidae > Tarsius > Tarsius wallacei. The sequence continues at coordinate 11,319 of CAUYQG010117456.1, forward strand.
GAGGACGCCCTGTGGTACTCAGGGATGGGCTGGAACACTCAGGTTTAATCTAACAGGCAGCTTCAGTGATTTGAAGGAATTCACAGGAGCGTTTTGTCCCTCCTAGGTGAATCTGAGTTATCTTTGAAACTGCCAGTTTCTTGTCCTTCATTCCTTGCCCAAGGGCAGGTCGGTACCTAACCCACACTCTTTAGACAGAAATAGGGCTGTTCTTTGCCTGAGACACAAAGGTTTAAAATGTCTTAAAACTGCCAATCATCATATCCTGTCCAGCTAGCCTTCCACAGTGTTCCACACCTACACACCAAAAAAAGGCGGGGGGAGGGGGGGAAGAAGAGAAAGCTCAGTGATTTTTTTAAGATGATAAAATATTGTATATTTTATAGAGAGAGGAAGCACTGACTAACATAGGCTATTGAGTCTTCTTGAATATTTGGTCTTAATTTCCTCTGTGGGGGAAACAGATTCATTAGAGAAAGAATGAAGTCTTACCCATTTCTATTTTAGTGTAAAATGTGTCGAGTTTTAAGTTGATAAACTGAGATGTATCATTTCTTCAAGGCAAACATGATTTAGATTCCCTCCTCCAGAACCCTTGGAGAGTAGGTCATTCTCTGAGTCTACTTGCCTCATATGAGTGAATTAATTGTAAATTGCTGAGTGTGAAACTGAACATTTTGGAAGTAAATTCACGTTTTGTATGTTTCTTGTTAAGGACTGGCTGCTAAAAAAAATTTGACATTTGACTCATTAAAATTTCTGAAATGTGCATGTGCAAGATTTTGAAGGTGTACATAAGGTTATTCAAGTGGAACTTAAGCCATACATCATAAGCTTCTAAGACTTCCATTGAACAAAGATGAAAAGATTATCACAAATAAAGAAGTGAAGTCAAGGGGCTTTAGATTAATTATCTTAACTATACTTTGGATTTTAAGTCTGATGCTTTATCCTCAGGGCCATTCTCACTCTCTCTATTAAACTAAGAGCCAGAGAATCATTGTCAGCTGGAGAAAACCCACCCCAGCTTTCATTTCTCGCTAACAGAAGACTGGCATTGTTAAGAAGTGTGAAGACCCCTTCTATTTAGGTAGAGGTACATGTCTAGGCATTTTGAAGTTTGTTCATCCCCTGGGCAACCAAGAGCATAATATTTTCTTGCTCTAGGTCCTTTAATGGCTCTGGGTTTGCACTATACCAGCATAGAGCACCCTAGCACTGCTGATTTTCAGTGACTCAACAGGTTCAGACTCATAGGCAAGAATTTCAGAGCCATCGCCCAGGCCTGAATCAGCCAAGACTAAATCCAATTCATCACTTTGCAATGATATTTGTTTATTCTTGTTCCAAATGTGGTTCAAAGAAAAAAACAAAGCCCGGGGAAGCTGCATACCATTTGTTAGCTTGCAAAAGTAATTTTAATGAAACTATAGACTAAGTCTGGTCACCAAGCCATTACAAGGACTCTTTTGACTTCTGCTTTTATTTTAAATAACCAAGATAGTCAGATATTAACTATTATTTTTTATTATTCTTAAATTAAAAATGAGTAATATCCAAGGACTTTCAGAAAAAAAAATGGTACACCACAACATTCAGAATTCTTTCATTGACCCCAGTTTTAGTTATCTAATTCCTAATCTGTTTATAGGTACTCTTTGGATTAAGCCTTCTGTGTTTATTGTCTGTCTCACATAAATCTACATTTATTATGACTAAACCATCACTTATTCTATTATTCAATAGTATTTCCATTTTGGGAACAATAAATCCTGAAAATCTGGAAGTGGCCCTTTTCTTCTTCAAAGTCCCTGAATCATCATCGACATGGGTTTTAGGGTCCCACCAATAACGTTTTCCAAATTCCAACATCTCCTGAGAATGCCATGACTTTGCAAAGATGACTCTTGTTACCACAGATGGAGTAAAATCCCTAAGATAGGAAGACAGGATGGGGGATGGGTAAGCAATAGGGGAAAAGAGAGAGTGAGGGATTAGAAATAAGGAAAGAGACAGTCTCTTTCTCAGCCACCATAGAAGCCCCTACTGCCCCTGACTTTTTTTAATGATAATATTGCCAATCTATGATTTTCAAAGGGTGCCCTACCTTTGCTTTAAACACAAATTACAAAAACAAAAATAAACAAAAAAGGACTTCTTTGCTTCCAACCTCTTGGAAAGAACTAACAAGAGACCAGAAAGTTTGTTAGAAAGTGCCATAGTTTAAAAACAGTGGAAAGTATCTGCTTTGTATGAGTTGTTAGTCAATGTTGTCTAGTAACCTGAGCATTTTTCTTCCCTACCTATATTAGGAGAAATACCTCTTTGAGGTTAGCGTCTGTCAAGAGGGCTGGACCTGCCTCTGAGCTTAAATCAACTACCTCAAGAAACTAAGTGATGTTCTGGCTGTTTGTAGAGATGGTTGAAAACAACTCTTGCAATATATATGGACAGAATTGACTGTTGTAGTCAGAACCACAGCTATACAATAGTCCTTTAAAAACTATGACATCAATGACATATTTCTGAGTGTTGGTGTAAGATATTTTCTATTTTAAACTTATAGAACAATGTATTTGCTACTCATAAGAACTCTCACAGGGTTTGTTCGAACACACTTTTGCCTGTAATGTGTAATCCTTCTTCCTTCGAAGAGGGTAGATGGGTTTCTCAGAAGTCTATAAGACTCTCAAATGCCAATAATAAATAAGAATATAGGTCATATTCAAACCTGGTTGTTTCTGTAAGCAGGTAGCTTACTAAAGTGAGCATCTTGGGGATCCCATACAGAACAAGGATCAACAGAACTACTAATGAATTAAACATTTTGGTATCTGAGTGTGCTATGTTCTGTAATCCTCATGATAGCTTAAGTTTGCATTAAAAAATATTAAGATTCGGATGGGACCTCCCTTAGCAATTTATCCATATCTGTCTTTGGGAATTTATCTCTCTCAATTTGTGTCTGAATCCTGTATGTGTTCTAGTCTTAGCTCCTTTACCAGATAGTAATTTCTATGTTGGCTGGATAAAATCTGAATTACTTGTCCTCACTCAATATTACTCTAGTGAGTGATAGTACATACTCTTGATAAATGAATTGTTAATGAGTATAAGATACTGTGTTAAGAATATTTCCTGGCTGGGCACAGTGGCTCACACCTATAATCCCAGCACTTTGGGAGGCTGAGGTGAGAGAATTGTCTGAGCCTAGGGGTTCGAGATCAGCCTGGGCAGCTCAGCGAGACCGCGTGTCTACAATAAATCAAAAAATTAGCAGGGCGTGGTGGCATGTGCCTGTGGTTCCAGTTACCTGTAAGTATGGAAGAATCGCCTGAGCCCAGCAGCCTGAGGCTGTGGTGGCCATGAACATGCCACTGCACTTTAGCCTGGGCAACAGAATGAGTCTCTAATTAAAAAAAGAAAAAAGAAAGAAAAAAAGAATATTTCCTTTCTCATAAAAAGGCATGTGTGTTCTATTTGCCGTTTATACAAAGAGGAATATGTTGATGATAGTATCCCTAGTATTGAGGAAGCCATTATTCCTGTTCCTGGGGAAATGATATTTAAACTATAAGGAACATTTTCTATTATTGGTTTTTTTAAAATTTAAAAAAGAGGGACAGACAGAAATAGTGAGATGGACTGGTTGACCTTTGAAACAGCTTGATGTTTCTTTAATATCTGACCCTAACTTCCAATTGGTGTTTAAGCTTGCTTTCTTTTAAAAGATAACCCAGTCACTGCCTCAAAACAAAACAAAAACCAAAATGAAAACTTCTAAAAAGCCTTTCTAAATACTACATATAGTTAATTATGAGGTAATAGTTAATTAAGACTGTAAATCTTAGATATATTCAGGTATACTCTAAAAACAGTTAAATTTCATTTCTTTATTGGATTGGTCTCTATCAGATTTAGTCTCATTGCCAAAATAAGTGTAAGAAAACTATAATTGACACAACATTAGTAATAGAACTAAAACCTAAAATAATTTTTTTCTACCCTGCAGCTTTCAAGGAAAAATGCCCTCAAAATGCTGCCAGCACAATTGATTTTAATCATTAAACTTGCAGGTCTATTGCATCTAATTGCACAGGACTTTTGCCCTATCAGACAGATACCAAGTTTTAGAAAAGAAAAAAAAAAGCCTAAGCACCTTTTGATCTAACTTTCAAAAGCATTGTCAGTGTCAAGAACACGATGACTGTGGGTTGTTTATTATGCTAGAAGGAGTCTTCTGGGTTGTATTGTTTGTGTGGTATGAAGCAACATTGTGTGCCTGCTGGCCCTCTGGGACCCTCATGAAAAGGAGATATTTTATCTCCCAGCCTGTGCCCGTAAATGAATTCTGTAAAGTAAATACGATATATGAAGCCAAGCCCAGCTCCAAAGTCATGCTATGTGCCTCCCTTTGGCTATAGAGGAAGTTACTCATGCTTATCAGAGGGCCAAATTTGATGTGCTATTATTAAGTTGCAGGCAATATGGTAATGAGACATTGAGAAGTAGTTTTAATCACATACCTCTGAGCCTGCCTGCCAACTTGGGAAAGTATGCTTCACCTTACCTGTGAAGTTGGGAATGTCTATAAACATAAAGAGAAGTCAGATCCTTTAAGAATTGACATCAGATTACTTGTTCCTAGAGGAAACATGGTTAAATACATCAATGCAAAAATACATTTTCACTTCTGTGGAACTAAAGTTGGGAGAACTAGAATTTATTTTATTGCTCTAAATCAATTAAGAATTCATTTGGTTGGGAAACCAAATATGCAGGGATGTAACCACTTGACATACAAGGGGGACCCCAAAAAACTCGAAATTTATTTAAAAAGTGTATATATATTTACATTTAAACATCAGTCTCCTTCAAAGTGCTTTCTGATGCGATGCAACTTATTGAGACACTTTTTTCACACTTAAAACAGTTTTTGAACTCCACTTTTGAAGCCTTTTAGTGCTTCTGCCATTTTTTTTTTCACCTCTTCCACATTGGCAAAACTTTTTGAGGACTTTTTTCATGAGGGTGGAGATCATCGCTTCCAGGCGAGATGGGGTAAATAATGTGGGTGGGGCACTGGGGTCACACTGTTTTTGGTCAAAAACTGCCAAACACTCAGCCCAGTGTGGGCAGGTGTATTCGTAAATCACTTATCATGAAATGGACAAATGTGTTGAAAGAATCTCCAAAAAAATTCACTGAAGCCAAACACAACCTATCACAACAACACTAGCTGGTACACTGATGCCAATGGGTTTCTAGAACACTTATCTAGTGGGAGAAGCCTGTCCTACAAGGGGTCCACTCTCCAAAAACAATTCCAAGTTTTTTGGGGGGTCTCCCACTTGTAACTGTGACTGTATTCCAAGCTAGACAATGAGAAAGGACAATGGAGAAAGAATGTCAGGTTGAAATTATGGCTTCATGACTGAACCATGCCATTTATTTCCTGTTTGTGATTCACAGCCTTTTCTGCTGTGAGTTTTGTCAGATTCTTTCCTATTTCTCCAGATTCTTCAGAACATTTGTGTCTGATGTCAGTCGTCAATGTAATTGTGTTGTTGGAGTTCAATAAAATTGCCTTAAAGCCATGAACATCTGGATTCAAATGCTGACTCTGCTGGTTGTGTGACTTGAGACAAAGAGGTTTTCTGAGTCTTGTTTGCTTTATAAAAGCATTATTGATCTTATAAAATCTATATTAAAAATTACATGACACCTGAAACAGAGTAGTTTCGTGGTGTGAGGATTTGAAAGCAGATCATTATTCTAAGATATTTCTTGAGAAAAATAGCTCATTGAAAATGCTTATGCTAATTTTTTTACAATAAAGGATTAAACTGAGGTGTCCTTGTTAATTACTATCTTTAAACTTTTAGCACTTACCATGTATAGTGTATTACCATATAGAAGAATTAATTTTTTCCAAAGGCATCCAATTGATCCTTGATACTCAAGTGAACATATTGGTCAAATATTGCTGGTTTCAATTTAAAATTTAGAAATAAAAACAATTTAAAGTTTCAGGAAAGCTTCTGGATCTTAAAAAAATGTCAAACATAGGTATCTATGAAAACATAAGCGAGAGTCTTATAAACTCCTCTTTCCTTTATTTCTCTCACAAGGACATCTTTCTCAGTTTAAAACACTTTTTGTCAACACTTTGTCCAATATCCACCATATTTTAACTTGTGATGGTCAACAAACATTTCAATCATGAACAAAGCTGAAGAATCAAGATTGATTCGGCAGATTCAAATTTTATAGGCTGAAGCATTTATAGCAAATCTAGAAAACATATGTTTGGATTTTCTGTGGAAGCTTAAAGTAATCTATTTTGGCATGCCTTACTCATTCTACCATCTCAAAGGTTAAATAAGAACCCGTCAAACACTAAATATAGTTGGAGTTGAATTGCTGAACAGTGGTATCAAACTCCCAAGGAGTAATAGTTTTATTTTATTTATTTATTCTTTATTTTAAAGATATGGGGTACAATGTAGGGTTATGTTAGGAGTAATAGTTTTAAACTTAGTATTCCAAGGAATAACATTTATGTTTTTTCTTCCTCTTACTGATTAGAGAAATTGAAGGACCAAGTAATTAAGATTTCCCAAACTCCATCAGTGGAAAAGGAAACATACTGTGGAAAGAATGGCTTGTAATTGTGGTCAATGTTCATCTGCTTGCTCTCTATGGATTTAGTGTGGAAATTTACATTACAACGAATGAAAAACAACTCACTGTACCCTCAATACTATGGGGGTCTGTTCTGTTACCTCTGGTGATTTAAAAGCATACCTAGGTCTGTATATATATGCTTTAGAAACTACAACTTGTCAACATTGTTTTTGCTATATGGCATTTGTAGGATTTGATTTGAGCTTGTCTTTAAAAAAATATTTTAAAAAGCTTCTTAAAACTGTATGCCTTTATCAGAAGTCGCCCCTTGGCTATTTACAAGTGCCATGGTTACAGACCTGCTAGACTGATGATATTCACATGCAGGAAACAATGCAAGGAAAACAGGATTTGCACGGCTCCGACTGCACTGGCCCAAGAATTCCAGGAAGTGATTGTACTTTATGAAACCGTCTGTGCTCCGCTAGATTGTCTATAGCTTTTAAGGTCAAGTCCTATCACACTGAGTTTGCAATGCCCTTTGTAACTACGCGGTGTGTTTATGAAGCTGAGTACACGCTGTATTGTTTACCAGCCCATGTGGTTTAAAGGTGCGATATTCCAGTCTGTGGTTCAGGATGGTAATGAAAATCGATCACAGGCTTTTCTGACACAGGCTTGGGATTAGTTCAAAGAGTCACTGGCAGCAGTGAGCACGCGACACTCCAGCGCATGGAGAAAGTCACGAAGCCCACAGGCCCTGTCAGGAGAGGCGGGTCGGCTTAGAAGACAAATGTGCGGAGCACTGCGAGTTTATGTTGCAAGGTTTCCGTGCTTCCTGCTGTGGCTGGGCAGTCTCCCTGGAGAGAAAAAGGTGCTGGCGTACAGTAACTGCTGGTTCTGAGAGTACGGAAAGGAGAAGGAGACAACAATGGGATTTATTTCTTCGTTAGGGAGCTGGGAGGCAGCCAGGCATTCCAGGCCCTCGCTCTCGAATTCTCTGGTTTCTCTGCAGTGCGTAATGACTAGAGACTCCTGGTGCCTCTGGGCTCAGGGATGCTGGAGCCGGGCAGTGGACGCCCAAACTGCTCACAGCCAGAGGTGGTGCTGCCTCTGACCAAGCTCCACAACCCTCCCTAATCTCTTTGTATGCACCAGCCTAGACGTGACTAACAGGACCCCTGCTACCCCCATCCATGAATGATGTTGGTCCTTGAAGTTAGGTTAAGCATAACTATCATTAAGGACGCTGTGATGATTGGACCATTTGACAGTGCATCCTTTCAACTAAGACAGACAGCTGTTACCCAGGCCTCTGCGAACTGTCTTTCTGGAGATATTTAGGTGCTGTGCCCCAAAGTCATGGCACATTAGGGTCAAACATGACAGCCCAATGTTTTTAGATGCATGAACCTCAGTGGATGTTTGTTGATGCCAAATCAATAGGTGTAGATCCAATGAAGTCTATTAGTTTATAAGTTAAATGACTTGCCGCTAGAGGGCATTTCCTCAAGGGAGGCAAAATAAATGACAACAGTGAAACACGTTTTCTCTGGTTTCCCACATTACATGCTCCATAGTGGGCTTTTGGAGATCTTGTTTCACAGTACAGGGCTGCATTTTGTTGAATGAGTTTTATTGTATTTCTGAATCCATGGGCATCCTGAGGTGTGCCACTTAATGTAATAGGTACTCTGTGGACAAAAATCACAGTTATATTTAAACCTTTTGGTAAACTGTTAGTTCTTTCTGGTTGACTCAGAGAGGGCCATTGTTGGATGTTGGGGTGAGCAGAACTATTTCATAAATAGTTGCTAATTACTGCCCCAAACACTTAATACTAAATAGGGAGTAAAAGTGTTATTCATCAGGAAAGAATATTACAAACACCACCAGATCAGAAATCTTGAGATATCTGTTCTGGTCTTGACTCTGCCATAAGCTCTGAGGAAATTTTACCTCCATCATTTTTACACAGTGGGATAATCATTCCCTAGGCTTTTGTTTTTCTTGTGAAAAAGAGGAGCTTTGAATATGTGATCTCTAGGGGCTTTACATCTGTAAACATGGGATCTCTAACACTTGACCTCTAAGTCAGAAAAATCTTTGGAGAGGGAGAGTGAAGGCTTCCTGCAGGGGTAGGAAAAGTAGAAAAACATATGAGAAAAAGAACAGAGATGTGAAAAATTGAGAAGAAATGCTACCATAAGAAGAAAAATAATATTTTATATTTGGAAAGCACTTACTTTTTTTTGTTTGTTTGACATGAGGTCTTGCTTTGTTGCCCAGGCAGTGGTTCAATCATAGCTCATACTTCCTTGAACTCCTGAGCTCAAGGAATCCTCAGGCTTCAGACTCCCAAGAAGCTGAGACTACAAGCCTGCACCTACAAACTCAGCTAATTATTATTATTTTTCTTTTTCTTCTTCTTTTTTTTTTCTTTTTTGTAGATACAAGGTCTCACTATTCTGCCCAGGCTAGTCTTGAACTCCTAGCCTTAAGTCTCAAGTGATCCTCCCACTTCAGCCTCCCAAAGTCCTGGGATTACAGGCGTAATTCACTGGGCCAGCCAACTTACACTTTTAAAAAGTGCTCCCACGTTTATTAAATACTCAGAAAAATTCTAAAAGGTTGACATTATGATTTTCAATTCACAAATAAGAAAATTGAAGTTTGCAAAGTTTAGTCAAAGGCACATGTTGATTAAAGGGTTGAGTCTAAAAACAAATCAAGCTTCTGTACTCCCAAACTAGAGCCTCTTAAAGAATCTATCTACAAGAGCAGATATGCCTCATTGGAAAGAGGATGAACTGAGAGCATGTCTATTCTTGATATTTCTAGCTCTGTATCATGTTCAGTCTTTGCTATGTATTAAGTAGCTTAAATACAAAAGGCCATGGGCCCTTTGTAAAAACATTTTCCAGTTTTTATCTCTGCTTGTTTTATTTGTCACCCTGTTAAGGCATATATGCATGAGTGAAGAAGGAAACTGTGGAGTTATTTATTTGAGGTGTATGTTAGTTTTTTTAAAATGCACATTAGTAGTTATAAAAACCATATTCTGTGTTTTAATCCTCTCAATACGCTGTCAGACTATGTAAATAAAATGTCTTAGTAGTTAATTTATTTATTAAATGTTTATGCAAGTAGAGTTTTTAAAATGCTATATTTAAACCAAGGGCAGTGGTACATGCCTACAGTCTCAGTTACTTGGGAAACTGAGGCAGGAGGATTGCGTGAGCCCAGGGGTTCCTGCCCAGCTTGGGCAATATAGTCAGACTACATCTCTTTAAAAAAACGTTGTATTTAAAAATTGTAGGATACAACAAAATCAATTCTTAGAGAACAAAATGTGTGGGGCAGGGGGACCAAAAAAACTCAGAATTTATTTATTTTAAAAAGTGTATTTATTCTTACATGTTTAAACTTTAGTCACCCTCGAATACTCTCTATTTGATGCAATACACCTGTCAAGATGCTCTTTTTACTGTTCAGAACAATTTTTGAACTTGTTAATTTTGATGCCTTTTAGTGCTTCTGCCATTTTTTGTTTCATCTTTTCCACATCAGCAAAACGTTTCCTTTTGAGGACTTTTTTCATCCAAGGAAACAAAAAAAGTCAGTAGGGCAAGAATTGGTAAATAGGGAGGATGGGGTACAAGGGTCATGCCATTTTTGGTCAAAAACTGCTGAACACTTAGTGGGGTGCGGGGCAGGTATACTCCTAAATCACCCATCATGAAATGGACAAATGTAATGAAAAAAATCTCAAAAAAAAAAAGAACAGAAGTAAAATGCAGCCTCTCACAACAATGCTAGCTGGAGCACTGAATGCCAGTGGGCTGCTAGAACACTTACCTAGTAGAAGAAACCTGTACTACAGAGACCTGCCCCCAAAAATAATTCTGGTTCTTTTGGGGCACCCCTTGTATTTTGTAATTCTTACATTAGAAAAAAAGTAAGGTTTAAAATTAAGCAAGCTAAATACCAAACCAAACATTGAAAAAGAACAGCAGAATAAACCCAAAGATATAAGAAGAAAAATAATAATAGAAACAAGTACAAACAAGACAAAAAATAAAATTTCAACAGACTAAATAAAAGTTATTGCTTGGAAAGATAACCACTGGTGAAATATAACAGAAATGAATTTAAAAAATAGTATTAGGCATAAAACAGAGATATTAAAAAGAAATAAGAAAATATCATAAACAGCTTTAGGCCAATAATTTTATGAACAGATAAAATATATGAATTTGCAGAAAACATAACATAAAAATGACTCAAGTGGAAAAAGAAATCCCCTACATATTAAATTAATGATTGAATCTGTAATTCAAGATCTTTTCACAAAGGAAATATGCCAGAAGAGTTTACTCATGAATTCTACCAAACATTTCTTATATAAATTCTATCAAGAACAGAAAAAGATGGATCACTTCCCAGCATGTTTTGTGAGACTTGAAAAATCTTCATATAAAAACTAGCTGAAGACAGAACAAAATAGAAAAGCTACAGGTTAGAATTATTGTAATTCAGTACTTTAGCAAGTTTAAGGAGATTAACTATATAGTAGCATAGGAGCATTCGTAGCTGCAAATAAGATGGATGTCCAATGAAATTCAGTAACCATTCATGATAAAAACTCTCAGCAAAGTAGGAAAAGAATGAGAAATTTTAAAAAACACGAAAAGATGTCTTTAACCTGACAAATAAGATCTACAAAACTCTAGAGCAATCATCATACATAATAGTAAAAGTTTCAAGTATTCCTTTTAAGGTCATGAACAAAACAAGGATAACCACTATCACAACTTCTCTTCTATGATGTAATGGAAGTTCTAACTATTGAGGCAAAACAAGAAAGAGGAATAAAAGTTTCAAGAATTACAAAGAAAAATATCAATTTCTCATAATTAACAGATGATATGATTCAGGAGAAAACTCAAAACATCAGCAGGTAAATTATTTAAATTAATAAGAAAAACTGGCAACAAATTAGTTAACAGACAAAAGTCACTACCTTTCTATATGTCAAAAAAATTAGATAAAATGGAATCTAAAATATCTTTTACAAAAATAAATTATATAAAGTACATAAACACTAGACATAAATCTAACAAAATGTGTCCAAAGCACTTACAGAGAAAAATTAGAGGACTTTTCGAAGTTTATTCAAGAACTAAATTAATGGAAAGATATACCATATTTTTGCATTAAAATATTCATATCATAAAGTTGCCAGATATTTTCAAATGAACATAACAACTCCAACAAGTTTTTTCAGGGAACATGGTGACCTGATTTTGAAATTTATATAAAAGAGTGAAGGGTAATGGATAGTTCTAAGGAAGAAAAACAAAAATAAATTTGTTCCATTAAATGTGGAAACATTGCAAAACTATAGTAACTAACTTATTGTCAATGTGATGTTGCACATTAAGGAATAGACCAAAGACACAGAATAAAAAATTTAGAAACAAATCCACAGATATGTGGAAACCCGACTTATGACGGAGGCAGTATTTGAGATTAGTGAGGAAAAGATGATCTATTTAATAAATGTATTATACATAAACATCAGATTCAAAGAGGATTAAGACACAAATGTGAAAGTCAAAAAAATACAATCTCAAGAAAAGAATGTAGGGTATGTCCATAAACAAAATTTAAGATTCACAAACTCTGTTGAAAAAGATTGAAGTACTTAATGACTTTAAAATTTAAAAACTCTTGTTTCTCAGTGAACACACCAAAAGAATGAAATAATTATATATACAGCAACAAATATAATTCAATCACATATTTATATATATTTATTTTTATATATTTATACATATTTATATATATTATATTTATATATTTCCATAGTTAAAATTTTTGCCTGTCACATTTTTTCTTAATATTTGATTGGAGCTCTTTAAATCATCAAAGGAAAAGAGAAACAATCCAGTAGAAAAATAGGGAAAAAAACCCTCCAAAAAAAGGAATTCCAAAGAAAAGTAAACACATATCACATAAACATATTTTTAAAATCTCAAATTCATTTTTGGTCAGAGAAGTACAAATACAACAATACATGAGATGTCAATTCACATCTATCAGACTGGGGCTACAGAAAGACAATAAATAGCACATGTTAAGGGGAATTCTCATCTACATCAGGTGGGAATTTAAATGTGTACTACAACTTTGTAAAGCAGCTTGGCATTACCTAGAAATATGATTGTTCACAGCTTATGTCCCAGGAATTCCACTGCTAGGTTAATACTCTGAGAATCTTGAATACATGCACCAGGAGAAAAACACCTGAAAATTCATAGCAAGGCTGTTTTTAGGAGTCCCAAAGTAGAAGAAATCCTAATACCCATCAAAAGCAGAATGGATAAATTCAAATGTCTATCAAAACCAGAATAAAGAAATGTATATGCAGGAATACGATGCAACAGTGAAAAACCAGTGAGCTACAAGTAGAGGCATCAACCTGGACGGCTTCTTAAAACATAGATTTAAGCAAGAGGAACAAGTTCTAGGAAAATATAAATTTTCCAGCTTATATAAATTCCCCCAAAAGTCAAAACCAGTTTGTAATTTGTTTAGGGATATATACATGTGTGTTAAAACTATTTTTAAAAAGCAGAGATTAACACAAAATTGAGGATAGCAATGACCTCTGATTGGGAGGTGGGATAAGAGATCTTTTTAATAATGTATTTATTATAGAGTTGTGGGGTACAAGAGATTTACTGCATAAGTAGGCTGCATGCAGGTGAAGTTTGGGCTTCTAGGTGATCCTCATGCTCCCTGGTAGTGGACCAGGTGCCCACTATGTTGTCATGGGCTCCCCCCCACCAACGTCTTCTCCCTCCCCTAGCAGTGCCCAGCAACAGCCAATCAATCTTTGAGGTTGGCATGGGAAGTTGTTTTCTTTTTTTTCTTTTAAGTTGAGGTTTCGTTCTGCCACCTAGGTTGGAGTGCAGTGGCATGATCACGGGTCCTGGGATCAGGCAATCCTCCCACCTCAGACTCCAGAGTAGTAGCTGGGACTTCAGGTATGCACTACCATACCCAGCTAATTAATTAATTTATTTATTTATTTATTTTTGTAGAGACAAGGTCTCACTATGTTGCCTAGACTGGTCTTGAACTCCTGGGCTCAAGTAATCCTCCCACGTCAGCCTCTCAAAGGATTACAGGTGTGAGCCACCGTGCCCCCTTACATAGGAAGATTTAAGCTACATTAAAATCTTTTCTAAAGTTGGATGGTAGGTATGTGGGCATTAATTTTATTGTTTTTCTTTAGAGAGTACAGATGTATTTTAGACACTTTTGTGTATATGTGACATACCTCACAATAAAAATCAATACATTTATACTTACCATGGCCTGCTCATGTCCAGAGACCCCTCAAAATACCTTTATTATTTGCCACTGGACCATTTGGATTGGAAATGTTTAGAAAACCCTGTCTTGAGCTTATTCAATGTGAATGATTAGCTTTAAGGTTTGGGTGTACAAGTTGATAGAAAATGAGAGATGGCACTGACTACTCAAGGTGAGTATGGAGGGTGAGAGGATAGAAATTTAGGTGGTACCATTGTCAACATGCTTCACATAGTTAGCAATTTTGCCTAACATGGTCTCTGCCTGCAGAATTGCTATAAATTGGAAATCCCACATCAGTCACTACTTCCTTTAGTGACATTAGTTGTTCATGTAAATTCAGAATAATGAAAGGCTGGATTTTAATCACAAAATATAAGGAAATGGGAAACAAAGACAGAGCCCTGGAAGTGGAATGCTAGTGTGTGTGTGTGTGTGTGTGTGTGTGTGTGTGTGTGTGTGTGTGCCGGGGGGGTTTCCCTAAACCTCTTCCCTTACACATGTGTTGATGTTCTCCTCGGTTAAGTATTTGGAAAGTACATCATATTTTAGCTATTATTTCCCCTGAAAAGAACAATTTGTTCTTGTACTCAGAAGAATGACAGTTTTCTTTCTTTATTACACATAAGCACCATCTGACCATCTTTAGCAAAAGCAGAGAAACCTTGTGTACGGATATAGACAAGTATGTAAAACTATAAAGCAGAACTGAGAGCAATGAACACAGAAGTAAAGAGAGCTGTTGCCTCCAGCAAGAGGAAGGAAGGGCACATGATCATGGAGATCTAGGTGAGGAGGGTGGTGCTAAAATACTGGCAATGTTCTATTTCTTAAGTGTCATTCTTTAAAGTGTACATAAATGTTTTATGGTCTCCTTTGTACATCTTATATATTTCACAATTCCTTTTTATTTACTTTGTTTTACTTTAAGTTTTATCTAGGTACCAAAAATAAAAGAAAAGAAGCAATGATAAACAAAAGACCCCAAAAGAAGAGGGATCAGAACCAAACAGGCCAAGATGAGAGAGATTTTTCATGTATACCTACCCACTCTTTTCAGATTTCTGCCTTTTGAGTACATAACTTTCAGAAGAGGTGTTTTCAATGTTTTCCCCTGGCCTGGAGAAAGAAAAACAATTTGCTGAGATGCAACATGT
Source organism: Tarsius wallacei (assembly GCA_963574415.1). Taxonomy (NCBI): domain Eukaryota; kingdom Metazoa; phylum Chordata; class Mammalia; order Primates; family Tarsiidae; genus Tarsius; species Tarsius wallacei. The sequence goes on from CAUYQG010117456.1 coordinate 26,486, forward strand.
TAAGGAAGGAGAACACTACACGAGAGACTACTGAGTTTGCAACCCAGTTGGACCCTCAAAAGCAACTTGAGAAGGATTCCAAAAGCAGCATGTCCATGAATGGAAAACAGCATTGAGTCAGCTGAATGGATGCCCGGAAATAGGGTGAATGTATGTGCCAGTTTGCCTGCCATAATCCCACTATGTCTTTCATCCACAAAAATTATTAACAGCACCCCTTTCACCTTCCAAAGTGTCCCAAAGTGTCAATAAATGATGTGGTCATCCTATACATAAAGAAAAAGACATAATGGTACTGTGGGAGGTAAAGGACTGGTCCAGGGAAACTTCTTAAAAAGAGATAAATTGGGGCTTAGACACTGTGACTATAAGTAGGAAGGAAGAGTGGAGAACACATTTTTTTAAAAAGAATGGGGGAGGGGAAAGCAAAGGAGAGAAGGAGATGGAAGAGGAAGGGGGAAGGAAGAAGAGGGAGGAGGAAGAAGAAGAGGAGAGGAGGAAGAGAATTATTTATATATTTGTTTAGAGCTATACGAGAAAAAAATACAGTGGAAGTAATTATTATTTATTTGACGAACTTTTCTGTCTTTGAGCTTCTGAAGAGCATGCCTGGGTTTTCTTTCATTTCAGTTTCTTTTTCATCTGAGACGAGTAAAAGATACGTGGGAATTGTTATTACTTGAGTTGATCTCGAGAGTAGAGAGGGTTCGTTTCAATCTTTTCATCTTGCCTGTGGAAGAAAGGCTGGAAGCCTCCTACCCTTTCACATCCCAGAGCTTGTGACCTGTGATTCTTGCTATTTCTCAATCTGCATTCTTGTGGCTTTGTTAGTTAATGGAATGTTGTAATTTATGAGCTTTCCTTTTTTGACCCTTTCAGCAGACTCTATCAGCATTCTCTAATTTTATTAACAAAAGAAATTAATTTTAGGGATGATGACCACATAAGGCTAAATCCAGACCAGGCCAAGCACGCAATTCAGCAAAGTGACCCTGTGAGGCTGTGGCTCCTACACATGGTCTCAGCTCAGAAGTCATTGTTTTTGCAAACCTTGTCCTAAAAGAAGGAACAAGTTATGAAACTTTTGTTCCTTTCTTTCTTTTATTCAAGAATCTCAATTTGCATATAACCTTATGGTTAATAATAGCTTATGGGAGAAAGAGGAAGGGATGGGGAGTTAAACAGAAACAGAAGGAGTAAGCAGAAGAGGTAACAGATCACACAGAAACCGGGAAACTTACAAGTTCTTTAGTGGTAGTTTCATTTTCTTCCTGCATCTCTTCTTTCTAAACAGTGGCTACCTTGGGATGGCTAGAATCCTACTGGGATCCCAAACATAAAGTCATTGTGAGTTTGTGGATGGGATCAGGTAAGATACTTGTGGAGAGAGGGAATTCAAATGAGGAGGTGTCAGTATCCTTCAGGCAAATTCAGCCTTGAGTATTTCTCAGCCTCCAAAGATTCCAGGAAAAACATAAATGGTAGAGTCATTAGGAGATAAGCAATTTAATTAGACTCAAAAGAGTAGGTAGAAAAAGACCCAGATTTCCAGTTTTAAATTCAAACACTCATAGGAAAAAAAAAATCTGCCGTTTGCTAATTTATTCACAGTAGTCAAGATGAATAACAGCAGTCAAATCATGGTTTAGCTGCAAGGAGAAAATTTTCTTTACTGGTTCCAAGTATGCAAAGTTCTGGGTTCCAATTTCTTGAGTACAGGAGGATTACTCAGGATTATTTTTTAAAGTAGTATCCAAGAAAAAACTATCATCAGCAAAAAGACTCACCCTACACAAGTTTAAACAGATGAACACCAACTCTGATGGTTCAATGAATATTATCAGTGATGTCTTAATTTTTCTTGGTTTTAAGGGTACCTTTCTTCTGTATGAACACTTCAATTATTTCTTTTAGTCGCTGCTTACAAAGAGATAAGAATAATCGATTCATATATTAAACTTTTGTGGACATATCATGGAAAAAGTAATATATGACACTAAGACACATAAAGGAGAATGACAGAGAAACCTACAAGAATCTTTTTCTGTAAACACAGACTCCAGAAAGGTCATAGTAATTAAGACTTGGGCAATGGAATCTTTATGGTAAGGTGAGAAGACATTGACAGAGTTTTGCATGGAGCAGGGAAGGGAGGTATACAATTTGTGTTTTAGAGCATAGATGTCCATCATATAATCAATTATTATTAAGGCAATGAACCAAGTGATTGTTTCTTCTCCTTCCTTTTCAAAATAATGGGTAAGGTTAGTTGTTTCCCAGAATGGAGAATGTAGAGATGGTGGCTTGCTTCTTGAGAGACTCGCTAAGCCTATTAGTAGAGATGCCAAGGGAAAGTCACCCAGAGAGAAGGCTTCTATGTGTTGGAATAAGTTCTTTCTCTTTAACATTTAAACATATTTGTTTCTCCAGACAATTTGCAGTATCTCCCCTTTCATAAACAAATACACTTGAGAGGAGTCTCATTTTAGATGCATTTTTGATTAATTGTTGAAGTGGTGTCTGGGTGAGATAAGAACACAGAAAGCTGTGAGCAAAAATGACTCTTCTAGAAGTGGAAGACATCTACTGCTGGGTGTGGGAGGTGGAGACTGAAGAGACATGGCAGAGACATCAGGACTCAGAAAATCATGGAAGAGAAGAGAAAAAGTGGAGAGAAGATGAGGTTAATTTCATTGATTCAAGACTTTTATCTAAATTAACTCTGGCCATTCTACTAAGGAATTAGCTCATGCTATTCCATGTTATACCCATTCATTTGGCAAACATTTATTGAACATCTGCTATGTTCCAGGCACTCCACTCAGATCTAGGGATTAAAAGTAAATAAGTTGTAAGGATGGCTTCTATCACAGATTACATGCTAGAGGAAATGACATCTAAACTGAGCTTTGAAGAATAAATAAGCATTCACAAGGGAAGGGGTGGAGTGTAACAGAACATGGCCATCTGTCATTTCCAACTCAAATGGACACTCAAACTTTGCTTGCAGTTCTTTTACTCTTCCCCAGAATAAATAACTCTACACTTTGTCTTTTTGTACCTTCAACACTGCCCTATATCTACTTGCTGCTAGATGAACTAACCAGTTTCCCATTTCCTGAAGGAAAGAGAGACCACCCTTCATGAAAATCTTCAACTTCATTCTGCCCTCACCCATCCATCCATATATCTCCTCACCTCATCACCTTGTCTCACAGGAAACTATATTAGTTCCTCCTCCTTGATTAAACTAAGATTTCCTTCATGGAGAACTGGATCCTTTAGATCTCATCTGGAACCTATAATATCGTTATCTCCATTAGCTTTGTATCTTAATCCTCTTTCTTAGCTGCAGCATGAAATAAAGTTCAGTACTTTCCTGTCTTATAAAGCAAACACATGAGTACACACACACATACACACACACTTACAGGTTCCTATTAAAATAATTTCAGTCTGTTTTTTCCCTACCTGTACTTAGATTGCCTTATTAATCTCATTGACAAATCAATGAACTCATCTCCGTTCCCTCCCAAATTGACCTTTCTGCATCATTAGATATTGCTGACCTTCTCTTCCTTCTTGGAACGCTCCCTTTTCTAAGTAAAATATTCTTGGAATGCTCTTCTTTCTAAAATATTAACTCATTACCCTTCTTTCTTTCTAGATATCTTCTCTTGACTTATTCTTTATTCCTTAAATGTTTGTAGTTTCCAGCGTTCAGACTTTGACCCATGTATCACTTCATTACCTTTCCCAAGCAACTTTCTTCTCTTTTAGGGCTTTACTCTCTTTGACTTCTTTCAACCAACCAACAGCAATTTCTGCTAGATCTTCCTTCCGTATATTTATCAGTCTAACCTCTTCTCTACATCCCACCTACTGTCATTACTCAGCCTTGGCCATCCTCATCTCCCTCCTGGTTTGGAGTAAAAGCCTCGTAATGCGAATTTCTACCTCTCTTCTGGCTGCCCTCCAAGTCTTTCAAGCTGTGCCAGAATGATCTTTCTCAGTGATAAATCTTATCTCTCTGCTACCCTTCTTAAAACGCTTGAGTGGCTCCTCACTGCCTTCAGAATAAAATCCAAATTCTTATCAAAATTCTCATTGTGATACAGCAAATCATTGAAGATCTCTCCCAGTCTACTTTTCTAATGTCTCTCTGCTTTCTTTATCCTCCAAGCGTACACTTGGGAAAATTTTTCATCATTCTTCAACTGGGCTGATTTTTTTCCTTTTGCTTTTGCTTCTACTTGAACTTGAGCCTGTAATATATTAAATTTTTATACTTGGAAAATTGCGTTTATTTTTAAAAGTACAAAAAAATTACTTCCTCTCTGAAGCACTTCTTGATATTCCTCCTTACTCTTTCCACCCTACAAACACGTCTCCCAGGCAAACGTAGTTACTATTTTCTCTATGCCCTTATCATATTTAACTCATTCCACTACTTAGTGCTTATACCAGATTGTTTTGTGGCTCTGTGGTAGCTTTGTTTCTCCTGGAAGATTAAGGACTTCATCCAGTATGGCATGGACAGTTAACGTCACAACCAGAACAACAATGATCTAGAGCACCAAAGCCAGTTGGTGTGTGCCATGCTGTATGGTTGATATCATCCTGCTGGAAGAGAAAGCGGTAGATCTGATAATCTGTGAAAGTCTCGGTCTGTTACTGCCATGATTCTGGGAATAACCTCTTTAAATATTGCTTCACCACAGAATCTGAATAGCTGCTGGCTTTGTTTTCTAAAGGCTACCCTGGGAGCAGCAGCAGCAGGAAAAACAGCATCTCTCTTACCACATCATAGGCATCATTAGTGAAGGTGACACCTTGATAGTGTTCAGACTTGCTATCATTCCCAGATGTCTGGATAAACAGAATGCCATTTTTAGGACTGCCACAGTGACCTGAGAGGTTGGGCTTTCTGAGCTGTAGTTTACTGTGGCTTATGGAATAGTCTAAATGAATTAATTGTGCTGAATTGATCTGCTAGTTCAAAAGATCTTCCCAATAGGAAAGTACTTCTGAATTCTTTTCTAAAATGGGAATGGAGCCAGTGAGCTTATATATTTTAACTTAATTATAGATATTGGAAAACCGAATTGAGTGGTTACTATGTGCCAGTTAAGTAAACTATTAAAAGACACATTTGTCTCTGCAAATAGCACTGTTTGTAAAGAATTTAAGTTCTTTTGGTATATCATTATTTTAAGCAATAGTTTTATAATATAGAATGGAAGTTGTGGACTTTATGCGAAAAATATGTGATCAATAGAGCAGTTTAACTTTGAAAATTGACCTTGTAATTGGAGAGGAGGGGAGTGAAGGATGTGAAAACTTTGCATCCAAAAGTTAGCTTAGCTCTCTTACAACAATTCCTCTATAACTGCTTATATGACTTGGAGGAAGACAGCCACCTGGTAAATCATTTTCCACAATAAAATGTGGATTAAAAACAACTACCTCACAAAGAGACTATGGATTAGGTCTGGTAAGTAAAATTGTAGCCTGGATTCTTTGGAGAAGCCACACATGATAAGGGTGAGTTATTTTGGGTCTCCATTATGTAATTTATTCATCTAGCAAACAGTCATTGAATATCTACTATTCTAAGTTCTGGGGATGAACAGAGACAAAAAAAGAGACAGAATTTCCTTTCCTTTAAGAGTTATCATTTGATGGAGGAGGAGAAAAGCAAGCAACAAACAAACAAGCAAACAAAGAAATAAATAAGTCACAGATTGGAAGATGGAAAGACAGCAGGTAGTATGGAAACTAATAAAACAGGGAAGGCAGCAGGGAAGCCTGGGGGTTGGGTTGGATTTGTTTTTTAAGTAGGATGCTCAGAGAGGACCTCAACATTAGAGAAGCACATGAGGAAGTGAGTAGATGAGGTGGGAGCATGAGGCTATCTGGAGAAAGAGCATCCCAGGCAGAGAGAACACAGGCATGGATTCAGGGAACAGGAATAGTTATGGCTGTGGATTCAGGGAACAGTAAAATGGTCAGGGGGGTGGATGGTAGGAAGAAGGTCAGAGAGTTAGCAGATGCACAGAGACTTGTGACTCACTGAAAGGATTTGTTTCTCTGAGGGAGTTGGGAGTCATTGGAGAGTTTGGAGCAGAGGAAGAACACAGTCTAGCTTGCATTTTGAAAGTATCCCTCTGGCTGCCATTTTGAGAGTAAATGTGTAGGGCAGTGCCCAGCTGGAAGTGGTTAGGAGGCTGCTACAGTAATCTAGTTAATGGTTAGGGCAAAGGAGGTAGCGATGAAGGCAATGAGAGGTGGTCAGACTCTGGATATAATAGACACCACACAGGATTTTCTATTGGCGTGAACTTGGGAGGTAAGAGAAATAAAGGAGTCGAGATTGGCAACAAGGCATTTATCTTGGTAAATGGACAAATGCACTGGCCATGATAACGCCATTAGTGACACCAGTCCAATTTGGGGGAATTTTCAGCAAATAACTTAATGTGATCTCTTCATCTGCATTTGTATATATCTTTCAAAATGGTAAAATGGAAATACTCAATTTTAAGAGAATTTTAAGAGACTTTAATCAAAATATGCCATATAATAAATGTTTCTTCTTGCATTTGTTACTTTAAAAGGCTCATTTGACCCTAACAAAATATCTGTGATACAAAATGTTTACCAAAAAGATTAATGAGAAAGAAACGATAGTATATTTTTACTCAGGTTTTATAAGTAAAGAAACTGAGATCCTGAGACATTGACATGCACTGTTTTTCTGATTTCTTCTTCAGAAAACTTTTGAGCATAGCCACTGCCTCTCTGACCACGGTAAACCCCATCCATGGTGCTTTTACAAACAGTAATGATTTTTGTATGGAAATGCTCTTGGTTTTAACCATTAATGAACCCCTCAACTACAAGATACTAATTACTGTACAGAACACAATGTATTACCAGATTTTCTTTTTCTTTAAATCATATTTCCCCCACCCATCAAGTTAGAAAGTTTTTAATCTGCTACTTTTGTTTTTTATGAATTAAAGCTGAAATGTGAAGATTGACTTGAAATGCAAATGCCATCTTCCCAGCAAATATTACTTTTTGTACTAATGCTAGAGAGTATGAGATGGATAGAGGTTCCGTTTTTCCTCCTCAACTCTTTCTTCTTGCCATTTTAGAATGTTCTGAAAAGTAGCAAGCTATGCTAGAAGAGAAAGTTTATTAAAACTTGTATTTCCTCTGTTGTGGGGCAAAGAAAAGCTTAAGTGTTGGTTTTATAGTCTTCTCTGTCCTCAAGGGATTTGCGGTATGCAAAGCCTTGGCTGAGATTGGAAAGGAACAGTTCAGAGGTGGGGACTGCTGCTTAAAATGTTCCTTTGTTTCATTTTTTTTCCTGTTATTGTATATGAAACTTTGAAACCATCCTGACTTTCCATTCCAAAGGCACATGCCAGGACAGGTGCCAATTGTGGCCACTGTTTGGATGAGGAGCACAATTACTCACTTTTGTAGGGACTCAGAGTGATGGCAGAGAGGGTCTCCAGAAGACGGTTTCAATGAGATTAAGATGTTAGCCTTGTTAGGGTAAGCTGGCATCCTCTATCATCTTTGGTGCAGGGGATCTCGTGAGGAAATTCCATAAGGGAGATTTCCAGGTTCAGTATAAGCAATCACAATGCAGGGGTTCTGGTAGTTCAAAAACTGAAAGGAACCTCAAGGGCTATGGATTCTACAGTCATTCTGCGTTGGTGTGCTTCGTAACCTGGGGCAAGTGACTTGAAATTCCCTCAGCCTCCATTTCTTCATCTATTAAGTCAGGCATGTCACAGGCACAGGTATTATGTAAATATGCAGATACCATCATTCCTTTAAAAAAAAAGCTTTGTTTAGCCAGCAGGACTCTCTACTGCTTAGAGCAGGGTGTGAATCAGAACTCCTGAGTCTTGCCCCAAATTGTTGAAGATATTATGAGGCGCTCTAGAAAAGGTGCTTTCTTGGCTTTAGATACATTACATAATTACTGTTCAGAGTCAGTGTTATCTCTTTGATGGCAGGGTTGGGAAAGTCTGTTTTATTTTTCTTTTTGATAAATCGTTAAGAAGTGATGGACTTAAGGATCTGCTGGCCTGACTATTTTGATTATGTTGAACAACTCCCATTTCTAACTTACTTAATTCATTTTCCATAACACCCCCCCTCCACTTTCCCCTCCCAGACACACACAGACACACACACACTGGTTATTTGCTCCTCTGCACACAGGGTATTTGCATGACCCATAGAGGAGGATTTGAAAGATGCTACAATGCTTCCTGCTACCACATATACACACTCCTAAAATTTCCTCCCATGATTAAAAATGAATGAAATAATATACTTTGCAGCAAATTGGACAGAATTGGAGAACATCATCCTAAGTGAACTAACTAAGGAACAGAAAAGCAAACACTGCATGTTCTCACTTGTAAGTGGGAACTAAACTAAGGTTATGCAAAGACATAGAGAATGATATAACGAATACTGGAGATTCAGAAGAGGGAGAGGGAAAGAGGTAGAGGGTCACCAAATCACCTATTGGGTACAATGTGCACAAGGTTGGGGGGGGTAAAGTACACTTAAAGCCCAGACCAAAACTATTTGTACCTCCCCAAACTGTCGAAGTAAAAAAAATTTTAATTTAAATTAAAAAGTAGAAGGATCAAACATACTCCATTGATGTTGATGGCATCAGATTCATATGGACTCTCGGTCTGAATCTCAGCTCTGCCTCTCATCTCTGTGGATGCTCTGAGCTTTAATTTTATCATATGTAAAATGGTAACAGCAATGGTACGGCCCTTATAGGGTGGCTGTGCAACATACAGGTAATAGATAGTGATGCAGAAATCCTTAAAATATTGCCTAATAAATAATAAACACACAATAGATGTAGCTGCTGTGTTTGTTATTATCTAACCAAAGTGAATTGTGATGGTAAAATGGAGCAGAGCAAACCATATATTTACACTGACCATTTATGAGTGTTTAAGTTAATTTTTATTCTGTTTCTGTTTAATGAGGGCTTGCAAGAGCTGCCTTGTCCTGTAAGACAAAGACAAGTCTAGCCAGTCTGTTGCTAATAACTGGAGTGACCTCTAGTGGTACTGATTTTTTCATAGAAACGAAAAACAGTCTCGCTCAAATCAAAGTCCTCTGCGAGCATCACCTTACTTGTAAACCCAAAATTCAGAAGCGGATTAAAAGAAAACTATTATAGTATTTAATTGAATTGACTGATTTAGTAATGGAAATTTTACCTGTACAGAGTAGATTCAATAATCCCTCTGAATATTACCACATTCTCACTTCTATTTGACTTTCTGTCCATTATTACTGAGTCATTCATGAGCACTCAATTAAAATGTATAAGATGCCTCCCATGTGCCAGACACTGTGTTAGACAGAAAAGGACATATAAGGATGAAAAATATCCAGACCCCTGTTAAAGTATTTTAAAAAGTATCTACTTTTAAAAACTTACTAAAATGATGTTAGTACAAAGAATTACCACCATTGTATGCTTTGTGGCTTTGTGGGCAACCTTACTTTTTCAGTTATGAGAAGAAACAGACTCCATTAGAACAAAGCATGCATCTCTGTTAAGATGCAAGATAATTATCTTCCATGATCTGGGAGGTTTGACCCACAGTAGAACCAGGTAGCAAAGGAGAAATGTTCTCTGTTGTGATATTAAAAAAATTAACATTAAATAAAAACAAGATTCAAAATTAATTTAAAGAAATCTTTAAAAATTTGTTTTGTTTATGTAGCAGCCATGTATCAATTATTTTCTGGATAGTTCTACCTTCAAATAAATGTACTCCTTCTATGAAAGCAATACATTAAATTTGCAAGTGAAAATGATCATTTTTATGCTTTTATATAATTTTTATATGTATAATAAGTTCACAAGTTTAAAAAATATTTTGCCAGATTTTATTATACCTTATAGAATAATGGTAATACACACATATTCTGTGTATAAGAAAGTAAGAGTCTCAAAGGGAATACTAGTTTCTGATATTAGGCCCACATTTTGATTATTTTTATTTGATGGCTGTATGGGACTAAAAAAATATTTTTAGGTATCCAAGCAAAGTACAATTGTCTCTTATTTTTTTCGCTTGTACTTCATGAAGACCTTTAGTGATATCTGGTTGACAGGCTAATGGCCTTACCCAAGAGAACTATTTAGACTTGGCAGAAATTTGGAAATTCTTTAAGCCTAAATCAATCTAAAGGTCTCAAAATGAATGCACAAAACTTCAAATTCTGCCTTGTAACAACTTTATTTGGTAATAGCAAGTAAGGAAACTCATTGCAAACACAATTTCTTCTAACACTGGAATTTTCCTGAAACACTGGATCCTGTCATCGGGAATTTATTCCATTCCTTTTTAGGGTTTCTGTCTAGTGCCATTTATGTTCATCTTATGCCCAAAGAGTACAGAAATAACAGTTAGGCACTTATAAAGTGTTCTGTTTTTCAAACATATTTTTTAATATATTCTTTTTTGTTATTTATTTATTCTATTTCTTATTCTTTATTTTTTTATTCTATTTATGATTTATCTTATTTACTGTTAGCTGGTCATCAGTTCCAGACATTCCAGATCTTAAAGATGTTAATTTTTTGAAAGTGGGGCTGGGTCTGATTGGAATTAAAACTGAGTGGAACAAGCAATTAATAAGAAAAATTACAGAAAATATTTATTTAAAAATTGAAAATTAGAAGATCATCTGTATCTGTAAAGTATGATAGTCTTTGATCTCTCATTGTCAAATTTTATTGATTTATTTTTGTTTTATCTTTAAAACTATGGACAATCTATTAGTATTTCACAGAAAATTAATATTCTTAGCAAACATTGAGTGGTGCTTTGTGCACAGTTTAATATCTTACTTTTCTTAACATTTTTATTCAAGCATTGGGATGATAGAAAGTATGTCGGTTTTAATTATTTGAACTTAAATAAACACTCAAAACAACCATAGACATACCTAAAACAAAAAATTAGTTGAGAACATAGATTTAAAGATAACCTTTCATGTTAAATGACAGAAGCTATGATATCCAGATGTCTACCTTTGACTCCAGAGAAGTAATAACACTAAATATTATCTTTATCAGAAAAATATTAGGGTCATTAGATGCATAACTCCACTCTGTGGAGTTTTAAAGAAAGTAAAGTTAGCTTCAAAACATTTTAGAAGATGCAATGTTCATTTATGCCTTAGAAACTGTGCAGTTGATATGTTCTTTCATACCATGAGGTTTTATCCACTTGCCATTTGCATCATCTCTCTTTCGAGAATTAGGGAAGGGTTTGAGCCTTTTGGTCCCTTGATTAATTATTTATCTCAGCAGTTTGCTGCCACCTAGTGCCCAGGATAGAGTGTCAGCTATTAAACCAGGAAAACTTGAACTGTTCACCAGAGAGCATGTAATACAAAAGCAAGCACACATGGTTGGAATGATAATAGTTCCCAAATTGATCCAATCATGTCATCACATGATATTCAATTCTTATTACACAAGTCTTACAATAGAAATGGCAGGGCAGAAGGGTAGGAGGGGGAGGTGGCAATAGTTCCAAGTTTCAAATTAAATTAGAAAACCACTGTATGCATTTTCAAGCATCTGAGTTTCAAATTCTAAGTTAATGATAAGAATTTTCATACCTGTAGTCCTACAGGTGAGTTTAGGTGACACAATCATGAAAGCTTTGGCAGAATTTCTGAGAGATTTGCACTGAATTAGGTCTACCATTTTGGGTGATACTTTTCTATACTCAGTTTTAGTATAACGGAAACTCTACTTATTTTGTCTACAGAATCATAGACCTCTTTCACTATAACCTTCTATAACCAGCTATAACTGAATCATGTATTACTTACAAAAGTGTATTTGTTACTAGGATATGACAAACAGTGTTTGGCATCCACTTTTCTTTCCGAGCCTGTTCCACTTATAGCTATTCTGAAGAATAGGTTTCATTTCAAGAATTGAACACAGTGCTTTTACATAGAGTCTGAGTGATAGAAGGTGAGGTGGGCAGAAGTTATCAAAATGTAAAAATCAAGTTTTTGAAATGGAAGGAATGTATTATCATGAAAGAGGTGAGAGGATAGACTTGCCTTTCCTAACTGGATGATTGGCTGGAAGTGCCAACTTCCTTTGTGGACCTGAACCAGCCGAGCATCGTGGAGAACTGCTGACCCCAGAATGAAGGAATGCCCTTGTCAAAAGAGGTCTCCTTTGGTAGTCGATCTGGTCACAAGGAAGTCTTGTTTGCTCATCTCCTTATATGCTTCACTAGACTAGAATAGTAGAACTCATGAAGGAGTGACCTCAGCAACTCAGAGCTAAAAATAAGTTAAGGGAACAAAAAAAAAGAAATTAAAAAAATCAGCCTCACTGTTACATCCACTGAAACATCTCTCTCCTTCCTCATCTATCCCTTTCCTGCCCTGCTGATAATCTTCCCTATTCTCCTTCTCTCCCATATGCAGACTCAGTCACTCACATATTTATACCTCCTCTTTCTTTTCTGCAAGAAATATATGCTGCAGAATCACTCCCCTGGTACTAAAACAACCACCGAGTTAGATGAAAACCTACAGTTGTAGAGTTTATGCAAACTCATTAAATGTCCTGATTGTCAGTCTTCCTCATCCCTTTCCTATATGGTCATGGGCTTAAAATGTTGGTGCATAACACAGGATCTGTAAATAGAGCAAACATAACATTTATCTTTACTTTTATAATTTTGAATATTTTCATTTAAACATCTCATTTGTCAAGTTTAGTCTCTAGCATAGGCAAGACTGCTTATTCTGATCATTAAGGACTTGACTGTCTAAAAAAAAAGGAACTTGGCTATCAGAAGGAAAACTGGATTTGGGATGAAGAATTTATTCTGTGTTGGTTCTGTCATGTCCTTATATATCCAATGACATTATCAATGAAGATAGCTCACTAAATCTACGTCACTAAGGAGAAAAAAATACCTAGATAATAAACCACATGCAAATTGCATGTATGCATGCGTATACACACACGCACACAACATATGCACACACTGCAGATGTGCTGCAGCCAGGAAACAGAATCTGTGTTGTTATTGCTGTTGTTTAACCAAGATACAATTTTAATGTGTAATTCTTATTTTAAAGATGAGGGGTACAATTCAGGGTTAGGTATACAAATGTTCATTATGCATGTACCCTTGTTGATGAGGTGTGCCCCCCAACCCCGTGCATATTCCCACTACTGCCAATCCTGCCTCCCCCCAACCCCCGGCAGTTTCCTGCTACTGCCAACACTTTTCTTATAGTATTACAATAATTATTCAAGGTCCGTTGATGAGTGAGAACATGTGATATTCAGTTCTTTGTTTCTGT
>CAUYQG010117460.1:0-14578 GCA_963574415.1 Tarsius wallacei
TTTATTTATTTATTTATTTATTTTTGAGTTGGCGTCTCACTCCGTCGCCCAGACCGGAGTGCAGTGGCCGCTTGCGGCCACCGCGGCCTCCACCTGCTGGGCTCCAGCGATCCTTCCACCTCAGCCTTCCGAGTAGCCGGAACTACCGGCACGCGCTACCACGCCCGACTAATTTTTTTTTGATTTATTGTAGAGATGAGGTTTTGCCTGCCCAGCCGGGTCTGGAACCCGCGGGCTCAGGCAATCCACTCACCTCAGCCTCCCAAGGCGCAGGATTACAGGCTGAGCCACCGAGTCCGGCTTATAAGTCACTTCTTTAGAAAATGTTACTTTAAAACAAAAGTTAACTGAATACTTTTCATTTTGTGTTCTCTGTTTAATTTTATAAAACAATAGCTTTTTTCCTGAACTTTTGAAAAAAATTGATGATTATTACTTACATTGTATTATAGGCTTAGGTTTTAGATATTGCTATTTTAAAAGCTATTGCTTCCTATTTTCTGGAATTATCATCCATTCCAGATGGAAATGGTAACTTGGCTACTTCTTCATGACTGATGTTGTTATTGGGAGAGAAAAGTGTCACATTTTTCTGTCCAATGATTTTTTTTTCTATAAATAAGAATACTTCACTGAAATATGTTAACTTATTAAAGTTTATATTTCTGCAAACATTATGCAAATAGATAATACATAGATTATGATATAACTAAACACCAACAGCTAAAAAAATGAAGTACTTTCTATTATAAAATTTCAAACTCTATAATAAATTCACTTTAATTTTGATCTTGGGCTTAGGGAGTGTATTCATTGTTTTCTCTGTAACTTTCCAGATTAATGCATATTTGATGGACAAATGATTGACTAGATATAATGACTTTCTGAGACATTTAACCTGCATTTGTCTCTGATGGTTGAAAAGAGGCCAATTAAATTATAAAAAAATAATATACAGATCATGAGAGTACTATGAATATAACATGAACATATGAACAAATTTGAAAACTAGAGTAGATGGACATTTTAAAAATAAATATATGCATTAGCAAAACTAAAGAAGAAATTAAAAAATCAGAATGAAGCAATCACAAGTAAAGAAAGTAATTTCCTAGTCAAACATCACCCCAATGAGGAAGAGTCTTGGTCTACAAGGTTCTATAAGTGAATTTTGCTGGAAATTTAAAAATTAGATATTTCCTGTTTTAGAAAGGGGAAAAAAGTGAAAAAATACATAGCTTATTTTATTAGGTTTATATACATTGAATTAAGGATAATACATGAAAAAATTATACTCCATTTATCTACTAACATACATGTAAAAATTCTAAATAAAATATTAGCAACAAAATACAGATGTTTAAAAAAATGAATGAACATAAAGTAAAATGGAATTTATTCTAGAAGTGGAATGCTGCTTCACAGTCAAAAAATTTTGTTGATCTAATGCACCTCATTTACAGATTAAGAAAATAATAATTTTCTGCAGTTGTAGAATAAGTAGCAATCAATAAAATGCAGCATGCATTTATGATAAAATCTTTTGCAAACTAGGATTAGAAAGAGATGTTCAGAAAACTATGCCACAGTATTTAATGAAAAAACCTTAAAAGCATTGTTATTAAATCTAGGAGCATGATACGTATTTTTGCCCTCATATAAATATTCATTAATATGCTAGTCTTAGAATAAATAGAACAGATAGAGAGACTGTAGGTAGACACAAACCTGCAGGCCATAACCATTTCAACAAATAGGTTTGAGCAATTTGACTTAAAATAAAATAACATTAAAAAATTTTAGAATAAAATATGGCAAAATATGACCACAAGATAGGGAAGAATTTCTTAAGCCAGATAACTTAAGAACATATAATTCAAAAAAATTTATAAAATTGATGTTTTTTAGATATATATTAAATACCTTATATATTAAAATTTCAAAAATTCAAAAATATATTAATTTTTAATGTAAACTACATTAACATGTACAATTTAATATTATATTTATATATACATTTAATGTTATATATAAAATTTAATTTATACAAATCAATGCATTTAAAAAAATTTATAAAAGTCCTAAATATACATTAACTATTTAAATGCACATTAAAGTCCTAAGCATTCAAAATGTTAGAATAAATTATGTAAAGTATTTATGACTGCAGAATAGGAAAGGATATACATTTAAAAAATTATGATGTGTTAATGTTCTAAACATTCAAAATGTTAGAATAAAATATAGTAAGTCTATTTATGACAATAGGGTAGAAAGAATTTCTTAAGTCAGATACTTCAAGAAGTTAAAAAGAAAGACAAAATTTAATATGTTTTATGTAATCTAAAAACTACTACTCAAAAAGTATACTCCAAAGTTAAAATGTGAGCAACAAGAGATATGTGCAATATTCACAACAGATCAGTAACCACTAGCAACACGAATATAGCTATATGCTGCAAATCTGAAATAAAAATAAATAACTCAGAAAAATGGACAAAATATATGAACAGGTAACCACAGAAGAGAAAATTGAAAGAAGCAGCAAGCATGTGAGAAAACGGTTGACTTCATTTAAAAATTCATGAAAGTAATGTGAAACAATGAGAGTTTATTTTAAATCCCATCAGAACAACAAATTACAAAGGCACAGAAAATCAAGTGTTGGGGAAAGTGAGGAAACAGTAGCTCTCACACAGTGATGGTGATAGTGTAAATTGGACCAAGCACTTCGTAGCGCATTCTGGCAATGTCTATTAAAGTTAAAAATGCATATATGCTATGACTTGACAATTCCATTTCTGGATATTTATGTCCTCAAAAAGTGTAGGGCATATAACTGTGTGAGTGACAGTATTGTCTGTAGAGAGAGAAAATTTCAAGTGCTCATCAGAAAAAAAAAAATAAATAGGTTGCTTGCTCAGGATATAATAGAGCAGTTAAAGTGAATTAACTATGGAAATATATATGGATAGATTTCTAAACACCTAAGTTAAAGTAAAAGCAAAAACAAATTGTGGAAAGTTGCATACAGTACATTAACAGATCTATAAACTAAAAATACCTAATACTATATGTAGGTATTTATGTACTACTTCAAAAACATATTGATTACAAACATGTAAAAATATGAATTGCATACTCAGCAAAAACAGGACAGTGATTGATGCTGTGGATAGAGACATACAAGATTGAGGAGGGTTTCAGGGAAGAGTTCAATTTTATCTATAGTATTTTAGGTCTTTTACAAAGATCTGAATAAAATATGATTGAACATTAATTAACTCTGGGTGGGGTATATATTTGTACTAACTTTGACAATATTTTCAAACAAATTACAAAGGAGAGACATTCACATAATACAATTACACAGCTGTTTGAGCCCTTTCAAAAGATTGCTCCACTACCCTGTTTTCTATAATAGTTTTAATGTATTTTAGCATCTAGTCAGATGCTAACAGTTATTTTAAGGGTCAGAGCTACAGTTATTACTAATTTAAAACAATGATTAGATTCACACATTCGACACTCTTCCAGTGTTTTCCAGCAAGAATGTTATCCATTATCCTCCAAATGTCATCTTTTTCTCAAGCCTGCATGTACTTCAGCACACTTTCTCTTATAATGCAGTATTACTAAAACATAATTCTAGAAATATATTTCAAAAGGGAATTAGATTTTTGAAACAGAAATGAAAAAAAAAAGTTTTGTAGAAGTACATATGAAAGGAACTAAGAACCTTGCTTTCAGTGACTTAAAGTTAGAAAATATTGCTTGGGTGTTGTGAAAAGGAAAGAGATTTTTATTGATTGCTCAATGAGGCTGTTCAAATTTTCTGTGAGGCCAAAGAATGACATATTATAACACTAAGAAATGTAACATGTATGAGGGTGCTTGGAAGTGTGCAGCTTTGAAGTGAAGTAGACCAGTGTTGGCTTTTTTTTTTTTCCTGAGCTGTAATTTACACAATTCCACAGTCTGAAGAATTCTACCTTTCACACTCCAAAGAAGGCACCTGGGCAGGAAGCAGAATTTCAGAAGAAAAGGGATATCCTCACATCAAAAACTAAAACTCTTTCTTTCTTTCTTTCTTTTCTTTTTTTTCTGAGTTGGAATCTTGCTCTGTCACCCAGGCTGGAGTGCAGTGGTTCAATCACAGTTCACTGCAACCTCAACTTCCTTGGCTCAGGCAATCCTTCCACCTCAGCCTCCTGAGTAGCTGGGACTAGAGGTGCATGCCACTATACCCGGATAATTTTTTGATTTTTTTTTTGTAGAGATGACGTCTTGTTATGTTTCCCAGGCTGGTCTTAAAACTCCTGGGTTCAAGAGATCCTCTCATCTCAGCCTCCCAAAATGCTGTAATACAGGCATGAGCCACCTTGGGCTTTTCATTCTTGAATAAATAAATAATTGAAAGATAAGTGAACGAATAAGTGAATTTCTGAAGGGTGGTTTCTATTTCTGCCTCATTTATTTCAACCAATTGTCATAGATTATCTTGTATGTGTATAAAGCACTGTGCATTGATATGGAGGGGAAACTCTCATTTTCTATATTTCAGAAATAAAAATTGTTAGTAATCTTTTAAGAGATAATTAATTTTGGGGTATTGGTGATGGAGAGACAGTGGTAAACCAACAGAACTTCAAAGTCTTTAATTTTCAATGGTGAATATACTCTTTTACTTAATTTAGTGAAATGATCCCCCCCACCCCACCACCCAAGATGGTAGTGAAAAAGTACCATTTCTTTTCTTAATATCTATGTTATTGGAATCTTCTTCAAATTTCCTTGAACTGCAAAGCCATAGAATTACATGGAAAGACAATTTACAGAGTCCTATAAAATTTCTAAGTGTAATTTCAGGACTTGAATATAATTTGCAATTTCATTCTCTTGCAATGCTTTATAAATGAAGCTCTCTAAATGAAGGGGATAATGGTGCTTCCGGGATTGTTGTCTAGGAAAGCACAACAGAGTTGACCTTACTGTTTTCTTTTTTTTTTTGAGTTGGAGTCTCACTCTTGCCCAGACTGGAGTGCAGTGGCCACTCCCGGCCACCGCAGCCTCGACCTTCTGGGCTCAGGATATCCTTCTTCTCCGCCTTCCAAGTAGCTGGAACTACAGGCACGCGCTACCACGCCCAGCTAATATTTTTGATTTATTGCAGAGATGAGGTCTCGCCAAGTTGCCCAGGCGGGTCTCGAACCCGTGGGCTCAGGCAATCCACTCACCTCAGCCTCCCCAAGCAAGGGATTACAGGCTGAGCCACCGAGCCCGGCTGACCTTACTATTTTCTTAAGCTAATACTTAGTCTCCTCTAATATTTTGTAGCAGTAAAGCCCTAAGTTTTGTATTAGGAAAGGATCTTCAGGTCTGTGCTGCCTGGTGTTCCATCTTTTCACTGCCTATTCTGATGAGAGACCAGGACTTGACTTACTGTGCTAAGCTAAACAAAAGATATTTCTCTCATTACCAGCTATAGAAAGACTGAGCCACATGAAAAAGACCAACCTGACTGAAAGCAACAATAAATGTTTGAGATTTCCCACTATAATAAGCCAACAGCTATTTACATTCTCCCACATCCAAATCTAGGGCAGCAGTCCATTTGTGCCTGCCACCCTTTTTCTAACAGTTGAAAAACCTCATGAAGGGAGAGGGCACACACCACAGGCTTTTTTCCTGCTTTGGCACCTTTGTGGATTTCATTCAAACTGATTGTGCATTTTGGAACTATTTTGTTATAGTTTAATTTCCCTGAGGTTTTATTGATAAAGATAAATTATATAAAGAGCTATATCAGTGCGGCAGACTTTCTTTTAGCCTTTCTTTCAAAAAAGCATTTCAAAAATCATGATGTGGGAGACAGAAAGAAATATCTGCACAGTCTCTGTTAACTTTACAGTAGAAAGTGTTCCATGACCCTTCTAGACCCAGAGACCCCCCTCTTGAGGCCATTTGGAGCCCGGAAAAGCTCTGTGTTTATAAGTCATGGAACAAGAAGAGCATCTGGAGTGGGTTGAATAAAAATTCATATCCACATGGAAATTCAGAATGTGATTTTACTTAGAATTAGGATTTGTGCAGATGTACTCAGTTAAGATCTTGAGATGAAATCATTCTGAATTTAGGGTATCCTTGTAACAACACGGGTGTTTATATAAGAAAAAGAGAGGACACAGAAAGGCACAGAAGAAGACGATGGGAAGATGGAGGCAGAGACTGGAGTGATGTGTCTACAAATGAAGGAATGTCAAAGGTTACTGGCAACCACCAGAAGCTAGGAGAGAGGCATAGGATGATTTTTTCTTCAAAGCTTCCAGAAAGAATCAACCCTGCTGCCACCTTGGTTTTGGACTTCTGGCCTCCTGAACTTGGAGAGAATCAATCTTTATTGCTTTAAGCTACCTAGTTTGTAGTATTTTGTTACAGCATCCCTAGAAAACAAATACAGTATGGCATACCCAGGCTATTCTAAGGAAACTTCTCTCTTCTTCCCCTTTTTGCTGTAGTATTTAAGTCTTCTGGAATATGTTAGGCTAGAACATCACAATATTGAAAACATCTACCTCAGTTTTGACTCTTGAATGATATTAATCATTATCTAAAAGGACACTGGAAAGGCACAGTTTGAACACTTTTCTTCAGTGGTACATCAACTACCTGGAGCCATATGATCCTGGCAGCTGGAAATTATATGGCCTGAGATTTCCATGGAAAAAGCTCTATACTATTACATATAATCACATAAAATTATTTTGCAGTATACATTGTGTCAGGGGGAATTTTCAATTCCTGTGGATTTCATACTCCTTGTAGGTTAAAATTTTTCATCTATAAAATTGGGTAATGGTTGTATTGCTCACACACACACACGCATATACACACACACACACACAAATACATACAGAGAGATTAAAATAGCTTAAAGAAGTACATGGATTATAGTAAGCACTTAATAAATACTATTATTTTTTGTTGGCATTGCCACTGCTAATTAGTCATTCCACTGTTGAAGATATAGTAGTGCGCCAGAGCAAGGTTTTTGCTTTCAATGAATTTATGTTCTCGAAGGGGAATGTTGTAGGCAAAATAGTGGTTCCCCAAAGATATCCACACCCTAATCCCTGGAATCTGTGAATGTGTTAATTTACATGGCAAAGAGGAAGAAAGATTGCAGATGAAATGATGGTTGCTAATTAACTGACCCCGAAATATTAAAATAGGAAGGTTAGCCTGGACTATGCAGATAGGCCAAAGATAATCACAGAGGACCCTGAAAAGTGGGATAGGGAGGCAGAAGAGCAGTGTTAGAGAAATACAGAAAAAGACAAGAGATACGTGTGTCGCTGTGTTTGAGGATGGAGAAAGGGGCCATGTGCCAAGGAATGTATGCAGCTTCTAGAAGCTGGGAAAGACAAGGAAACAGATTCTTTTCCAGCATCTCCAGCAGTAACTGTCCATTGATGCCTTGGTTTTAGCTCATTTATCCCATTTTGTACTTTTGCAAGATAAAAATGCAAGATAAAAAATATGTGTTGTTTAAGCTGCTACATATGTAGTAATTTGTTGCAACGGCAACAGAAAACTACTACAGGGAAGAAAGAAAATAAACTTATAAACATGGATAATAATAAATGAGATAGGCTTATTTTAGCTTCAATCAGTTCTGTGAAGAAAATAAAATGTCAATATGTTAAGAATTTCTTCCTCTTGGGCAACCTCTTTAGGTCCCCTCCCACTGTGGGAGCTTTTCTGTCCTCTCAATGAATCTTGCTTAAAAAAAAAAAAAAGAATTTCTTCCTCTTAAATCTTTCTTCACTCCTTGCTTCCTCACTCTAGGGGAAGTTACGGTTTCTATATGTTTCCATTATACTTTGAATCTTCTTTTGTTGTTCTCACCATACTGCTTTGAGTTGGTCTCTCAATAGCCTATGAGTTCCTGAAGCCATAGACTAACCTCTTTGTATCTTCCTGCCATTGCTTTGGGTATTATTCACCCTCAAAAACTAACTGCTGAATGTATGAATCAGAAAATAGCTTTTCAATGAATCCAAATATATGATCAAAGAAGAAGTAAGTCAGCCACGTTCTGGGCAATGTTTATTTCCCTCTTCTGTGACTCTGAAGGGAAGAAAGACTTTGGGTGGTAAATGAATGGATGAAGCAAGTGTGGCACAGGATTATGAGTATAGTATTTCTTTTATTTTCTTTTTGTTTTTTTGAGAAAGCAGAATTTATTGAGCGGACAGAAAAGCTCCCACAGTGGGAGGGGACCTGAGGGGTTGCCCTGATTACAGGTATTTCAAGACAAGGACTGCTATCTTCGAATATAGTTTATGGGCTCGAGCAGAGAGCTATTTGTATGAGTGTGTGCCTCCCAAACTTATACATATGGACTGGTATTTATTCTTGTTTCCCTGGTGCCTAGTAGAGCACTCCTTTATTATGCAGAAAAAGAAGCTCTCTGAGGTTAAGTGATTTGACCAAAATCACAAAGAAAATCAGTGGCAGGGCCAATTTTAGAACTCAGATATCTTGAACTCATACCACCATTTTTTTCCCCCTTGGATGTTAAGTAAATTTAGAAATAAAATGGCCCAAACTTCACCTGTGCAATGACCCCTCATTACTTAACCCTGAATTATACCCTACATCTTTAAAATTTAAAAAAGCGATTTGCAACCTCCATAAATAAATAAATAACAAATAAATAAATAGATCACAGTCCTAAACCCATCAGAATAATTATTTATAGTTGTCCCCTGTCTGTCCTTGAGTAGTTAACAAGGTCTAATAATTTAAACTTGAGTGTCATCGAAATGTGCCCCAAACTACTTAGCTGCCTGTGGATCGTAAAGCACCAGCCTCATGTACTCACCTAGGAAGGCCAGTCATGAGCTGGTACTTGCCTCAGCATCAGTGACCTCTGCGACTGTTTTTGTTTTTAAAACATTTTAAAAATAGTCTTTCTCACAGTAAATTCTTAACTAACTTATTAACTTTCTGAAATGGAATGAAGGTCCTAACAACTGTATGAAGAAGGAGAGGGCAGGTTGCCATAAGCTCACATTATGTCTGGCTCAGTGTCAAGGATTACAAAGTAGTAGAATAGGTGTAACCGACAGTTTAGTGTGTTGTTCTTCTTGTTACAATACCCTGTTTTTTCCCAGGCAGATACAGAAGCCTTGGTTTCCTTTCCTGGATAAACATGGTTGTACTTCCTCAATTTCTAGTTCACCAGAGAATTATAGAAGTAGCCAAACAGGATCTTCAAGATAACCTAGTCCCTTCCTCTCATACAGATGAGGAAAATAGACCGTAAGAATTTAAACTTTTCCAGGGGGAAGTAGTCAGTAGAAGAGGAAACTGGGCTTTGAACTCAGGTCTCTAAGTCTGGTGTTTTTTTCTGCTCTACCCCTTTGTTCTATGAATATCATTCTTTTGCTTTTCCTTTTACATTTTATCTCATTGTTTATCCTCTCTACTTCATCCAAGAGCTGTGAACTGTATCTGAGATTGGTTTTGTTTGATTTAGAAAGAAAGTATTGAGTGAACTATGGAAGCTGTCAAGGTGTCCTCAAAACCCCAACATGATTGAAAGCTGAGATGGGAGAAAAGTAAAGCCATTTGAGTTCACGCATTCAATAAATAGATTCTGTTAAGATTCTTTGGGAGGGCATAATTTGTTTATCTTGTCTCTGTGGCTGTTGTGAGGATGACTGTGACAATGAAGGGTGGGATAATTTGCATTTTCATTAAGAACGTACTGAATGTATTGATCCTCTTTGTTTTATTGTGTCCTCCTTGCTCTTTTCTGTTTATCAAAAGCATATCTAATCTGGTTCTTATATTCTTTATCTGGAAAGTTAGGATGATAACGGGACTCACCTTATAGGCTTATTGTAGGGATTAAAGAATGTTTCGAAAGTGCTTAAGATAGCGCCTGCTACATAGTAAACTTTATATGATTGTTAACTGTAGTTAACAATTTGTAGTTACCATCATCATCATCATTATGATCCTGCAATATCTAGCTCAAATCCTTTTTTACTGTGGCTAGCTTCTCTGAGCACCTTGGTGGGAATTTCTCCTCTTCAACTACCATTTGGCATAGTGTTGTTCTTTTTTTTTTTTTTTTTATCATGTGCATGTTATTTCATTCAACAAATACTAATTGAGCATCTACTATAAGCTAAACATTATGCCAAGCTTGTTGAAGAAAACCACATGGTCTCTGCTCTCACAGAATTGAGTTTAGTGGCAGAATTTTCTTTTGGAAAGATTGTGCCAATATTAATCTTACCTGCAAGCAATGACCTACTCCAAAGGGAATGCAGATTCTTTTGGTACAGTATAGAGTAGGGAAGGGGCAGGTCAGAAAATAGTAGCTTTTATTTTGTCCATCAGTGCATGGGTTTTTGTATAGTTACATCACCTGAGGACAATTGTAAGTTTTTCTGATGACTATTAAGACACCTCACTTGTATGTGGTGGAGGGAAAGCATGAACTTCCTGATGTTTCTTGAGTAGAGGACTCTAAAACAGGCATGCAGTGACTTGCTCATCTCCTTTTCTGGCCCCAGGGATTCCCACCTTGTGAATTCACCCTTTGTCTGACTTTATGAAGCCTTGTACGTAGCAGAGCAATAACCCAAGCGTTTTGCTGGCCATTCCTTGATCTATACAAGTGAACAAGCCTTTGACTTGGGCTGACAGTTCATATTTATTTCTGCTTATAGCAGCCTTTGATATTATTTGAGTAATTTCTTTGGGACAAGGATAGAATTGGTTTGTTTTTTCAAAGGACATTGATTCTGCAATACAACTTTCAGTAAAATCTCTAGTTGCAAAGACCATGTGCATAGAGTCAGTAAACTTTCCTCTTTCACTAGGCAAGTTCTTTAAGGTCTGACTCCACTATTACTTCTGATGCTCTTTGTACCTTACTACTCTTTCTCTCTTTTAGCAGAAAGAGCTTTCTTCTTGTGCTACTGCTTACCAAAGTGTACTAAAATCTCACTCTTTCCTTTGATTTAAAATTTTAAAAAATTATTTTCTTGCCCATGGGGATCTATAGGATCTATTTCCTGCTTTGCCTATTCATCCTTATCTCACAATTCTCTTCTCAATGTTTGCTAAGTTCCAGCCCTGTTAGCCTTCTCTAATAGTTTTCACTAGAAACAACTCTTCCCAACTTTATAACCTTTTGCATGGGCTCTTCCCTGTGCCTGGCATATATTTTCTGCACCATCTTATCCTTTGATGCATTCGCTTCACTGACCCCTATATTTTAAACAGACTTTTAAAATTCCAATGACAAGATCTGCTTGTTTCCTTCATGGTATTTCTCGTGATCTTTATTTGATGACAGCATCTCTCTAATGCTAGTATAGAATTCCATGAGAATAGAAACTCCATTTTGTTTAATATTGTATTCCCAATATTTACACAGTACATGGTATATGGTATATGTTAAATAATCAAGACCATTTAATTTTTTTGCTGACAAGAGAAGATGAATTTCCACTAATGTATGGTTAACAACTATGTTATATGCTACAAAGGAAACAGCTCAGAGCTTTGAGGTTATCTAAGGAGTTAAAGATATTTTTGCTGAGAAAGCAGTGTTTAATCTGACACCTGATAGGTGAGTTCTGTGCACCATGGTTAAGGCAGACAGCATTTCCCAAGTGAGAGGGAAGAATGTGTGCTTGAGTTCTGAGATGGGAAGTAGCATGGTGCTACTTCCAAGGATATAGAAGAAACCCAATATGATTGGAGTACAGGACACAAGCAGAAGATGAAACCCAAAGGGGAAGGACAAAGGACAAAGGGTGTATGTAACTTTTCTCTTCCAGGGGACTGCAAACCCTCTGTGTGGGGGTTACATGTTTGTATATAAGGGGTGGGATATGAGATGGGCAATGTCTTTTTGTGTGTGTGTTTATGTGTCTCCAGTACAATGGCTAACAGATAGAAGGAGGTTGATTAATGATTGTTATTTAAGCAGAAGAAGCTTGGAGTTAGTACATCTTCCCAAAGTCAGCTCATATTGAGAATATGAAGATAAAAAATTACACAGATTGGAAAAGCGCTGTTTCTGTAGAGAGTATGACTGTCATAATTGTTGGTGAACAGAGTCAACAGATGTGCCTGAAATTCCTTCTTCTGTCAGCAAAACTTCATCAAGTTTCTTTCTGTTTCTTATGTCTCAGTGATCTCAGTTTTTAGAAAATGTCCATGTCCAAAGGGCTGAATGGGATAATCTTAATAAGCAATGAATTTCATGAAAATTAATCTTTGCTTTACACTGTAGAAGATTTATCTATCATCTGTTTTCAAAGGCAAAAACAAGCTCTGGTTTGTGCTTTGGTTAAAGAAAAAAATACTCAGTCTACTGACCACAAGAAATTTTCTCTCCAAATTTCATTTATTTCTATCAGAAAGAAAAACTCATAGTTAAAGAAATTTGTTTAGAATGAAACAAAATGGAAGTTAATGCTTTACTCTTAAATCATGCATTACATTTTCTTTGTGAGTTTAGAGTTCTTTGACTATGCTCTTGGCTAGAAGATTCAAGGTTCAAGATAAGGAATAAAGAAGAATAGAGAAATCCAATAGACTTAGGTACCAATTGTTAGTTGGAATATACAATTCATTTATTATTTGAGTAGTAATAAGACTAAAGCATTTGTAAGATGCTCTGCTGCAAAGAAAGATATTAAAATTCACCAAATAAAGACTTATTATCCATTTATTTAAAAATTTGCTTCACCTGGTCATTGCTATGAAGATAAAATTGACTATAGTCATAAATACATTCTAACAAGATAAAACATAATTGCACATTCCTATTGCCATGTTTAATTTGTATTTTACACCTTAACGTTCAGTATGACAGAATGTTATTAAACTGTGAAGTTGGCGTTGATGAGGTCACCTGGTTCCTATACCAGGCTTCTGTGCAGTGTTTATTGATTTGAATGACTTCAAAGATTATGTTTTGAATAATATTTCAAATGAGAAGGAGAAGTAGATATAAATGTTTTCATTCTTCATTTTGAATGTGGAATTTCAAGGGTTTAAAAAAGTCCTTTATCCCATTTCCATTTTAAGCAAACTATTTTTTTTCTTTGATTACACTCCAAGTACTCATGAAAAATTTAAAACATAAATTGAGACTTTTAGCTTATTTTGTGGTATTATTTTATTATGCAGTTTGTATTTTTAAAAAATTTCTGATGATAGGAGAGGAAATAATTAGAATAAATTATAAAATTCTTATTAAAATTTTACTTACAGCTAATTATGATTCCTGATACTTAAATTTGGATTAATGCCAGAAGAGGGAATGTTGAAAAATGGTACTTTTATTATGAACTTAATTTCCTGACCCATCACTTCTTTCCCCGTGTTCCTTTTTCATTTTGGTCTGGCAAATTCTTTGGCATAAGGATCTTGAAGGGTAGGGCAGAGGATATTATTCACCTTATAAAACATATTAATACCTCAAAAAATTGTATTATGCACAGCAATTGACCAGAATTGTTTCAAATCATATATGCAAGTGCAAATAATTTGCCTGCCCAGGAGAATATCTTAGAACTTGTCAACCTTTTAGACCTGAATGGCAATAGTCATGACTGACTTGGAAATATGGTCACACAAGATCAATGCTTTTCGTTGAAGTAAATATCATAGGTAAAGAGTGGCTAACACCTGGTAGGAGCCCAATTAATCATCTCTCTCTCCTTTTGCTATAGAAGCAGCCCTCAACATGTAGTCCTCAGACCAGCAGCAGCCACATTACTTGAGAAGTTGTTGGAAATGCAGATTCTCAGGTTCCATGTCCCCACTTCAGGTCTACTGAATCAGTTTTAACAAGTATCCCAGTTATTTCCAATGCATAGTAGAGGTTGAGAATCTCTACTCTAGAAGTTTAACTTCTATTGTATTGTATTGAAACTTCATACATTTTTAAAGGACATTTCTTAAGAAAAATGAACCTTAGTTCTGCTCATTTTCTCTTTAACACTTCCCTAATACAAACCAACATTTGTTGACTTCTTACCAACCTGTTTTGCACAGTGCTAAGCTCTTTACTTAAGAGATTATTTCACTTAATCATTACTAACTTATACTATTATGATGCCAATTTTAGAGATGGAAACACTAGGACCTTTAAGAAGCTAGTAAGTTGCTGAAAGTCACCTAGTTGGTAAAAACTAGGTGGGATTCAAATCCAAGCAGTCTTGCCAGAGTCCAGCTCCAGGAGAGAGTCAGGGCTTGCGACAGGGGAATCGGGAAGTGGCGAAAAAGAAAAGATGAAAACTACAGGAATCCTCTTCCTGGGGAGAGCTCAAGACTCTGCCGATTTTTATTTAATTTTCACAAGCTTATATAGTTTTTCTACCCAGCCCTGCACCCACAAATGTATCTTATGTTGCTAACCAAACGCCCACGTACATCCTTTTTGCACTCACAATAAAGTTGACCTTTAACAATTTCAACCACAGATGGTGTTTTTCTTAAGTCAAACATTTGTGAACATCCTGGTTTTCTTCCTAAC
>CAUYQG010117463.1:0-23638 GCA_963574415.1 Tarsius wallacei
ACTCCAAAGCTGGGAATTTGAAAATCTGCGAAGTTTGAGATAGATGGTTCTTTGTAATGTCAACAACTCAAATTGTGTTCTGGGTTCTAAAAAAGAAAACATTTGAGAACAAGAATAAGAAAATTTTTCCATGCTTTTTAAGAAAATCACCAATTCATTCATTTTCCCATGAATCAATTCAACAATATTAATCAAGTACCTGTTAAGAACTTGCCTCCTTACTAAAGATGCAAATAAAAAGTTGAGTAAAATATAGTCCTGCTTTTGAGGAAGTCCCAGAGGAAGCCACTCAATAATGATGAATAGTGCTGTGAGTTCTGTACTAGGTGTATGTACATGGAACAGCAGAGACACAAACGGGTAGAGGACAAAATCTTCCAAGTGGAGGCAGAATAAAAAACATTATGAAAATCTCCATAGAAGGAGAAATTTTAAAAATGAGTTTTACATGTAGTCAGCCAGTTTTCCTAGCACCATTTATTGAATAGGTTCTCCTCTCCCCAGGGTTGTTGTTGGAGGCTTTGTCAAAGAGACTTTTTAAAAATTAGAAGAATGGGTTTATTTTATAAAAATTGGAGTAAAATAAGATCTTTCTGCCATGATCATAAATGTAAATGCAGGGTGAATTTTTATGCTGGTTTAGTTGGTATGCTTTTAAAAGTCATTGCCCTAGTCTAGTTTTATCAAATATTATTTATTTCTAGCAACATACATATTCTTTAGAGATAGGGCATTTTTCAGTCAGTAAACTCAATAAGACTACTGTCCCATATAGCAAAATACTATTTTGCTTTTTTTATTTTTTAGAATTATAGCCTTACTGGCATAAAATTTGATTTTGATGCATTTTGAAGCATATGTCATTGAGTGGTAGAGAGGTACATAAGATGGAATTTGGACAAAGGAAAAAACACGTGTACTTTTTTGTTTTATGGCGCCTTTGTTCACGCTGAACGCTCTGTGTGACCTTGCACAAGTTACTTTACTTGCCTCAGTTTCCTCTTCTGTGAAATGGGGGATGGTAATCTTCCTCCTCAAGCTGCTGTGAAGACAAGCAAGCTGATGTACGCTCAGAATCGTCCCGACACATAAGCACGATCAAAGGGCTTTCCGCCATCACTTCTTCCTGCCTTGGTGGGTTTTTTTATTATCATTACCGTTTTTTTTCCAGATCGTCAATCACTCAGGAGATCCTGCAGAAGGAGTATATAAATCATATGTTTGTGTGGAAAAGATTATTAAGCAGGTAAATATTTATTCCATGAAATATTTTATCTAAAATATTTTAAGGCTGTTTTCTATAAAATCGATTTCTCCAGAGAAAACCACCGGCTTGTTTTTTGAAAACCGTCCCTGAGGAAAGTGCCGTCGTTTCTGTGGGGAGTCCACGTGGTATGAGTGTGTGTCTTTGTCACTTGTCTCACAGAGCTGTTCCATGTTTCAGTACCTGTGACGTGTTCAGTGTATTACAAAATTGCCAGTTAAAGAAACTATTTCAGGAAAATGTTTATTTTATTCAGTAGAGAAGCTCCTTAGATTCTTGTGCCCTTTGAATTTTGATGTTGTAGAGAAGTCCTTCTCAGATTTTCCCGCCACATTATCTCTAACAGCAGAGAAGGATGAAAGCATTCCCGAGGGTGAGGATGTGGATCAGGGAGGGGTTCTTGAGCTGGAAGTTTCCATTTACTAGTAGAGAATTTTCATGCATTACTTTGAAAATGTATGTGCATTTTATATTCTGCTTGATATTATACCCATTTATGTTTAACACCAGAAACCATCTTAAATTATGTATTAGCAAAATAGTAATAGCAATAACAAAAAGAAAAATAGCCCCTCCATCTTTAAGTAAAGTGTTCTGTGGGACATACGTGATGAACAAGATACCTCCCCAGGGAACCAAGAACCCTATTTGAAAAGTAAAGGGTTGGCTCACCTTTTCTAATTAACTTCTAGGTGTGGAGATTTGTTATTAGAGAAAAAGACAAAATAATGATTTGAATTCTGGCAACACCTTTTGTGTAGCACTCTCTAGTATAAAGGTTGTCATCACTTTGTATCGTCCTCACAGTTTTGTGAATTTTAGAACCAAGATAAATAACATTAAATGAGCAGAATGAATGGTGGCAAATGAAACTGGACATGTTTACCATGTTTTGTGCTTGAAGGACAACATGTTTTTAGTGACCTAACATAAAGACTAGATGTGACAGCAGATATTTTTTATATCAGTAAATCATATCTTAGTAATTAAATTCTTGGGGAACATTTCTTAGGCATCGGCACAACCTTTATAATTATGTACCAGCCAGACGTAACCAAGATTTTTCAGAATACAAATCCTGTGGGAGTCAACTATCCCTCTAATTTCTTAATGAAAAGAGGTCTTTGTTTTTATCATTGTCGTGTTTGTATTCCTTTTCTTTGCTTTTAATTCGCATTTGTGTTCGCAGTTAGGAACTTACTCTCATATCATCACACGAAGGCCTGCCGAGGAGGGTTTGAACTTGCCCTTCTCAGCAGGCGCAGCCCACCTTGGGCCTGTGTGCTGACCCCTGCCACAAGAGCTCTGTGTTTGTCCCTTCTGATGTGGCTGTTCTTTGTGGTTAGGACATACTGGGCTTTGAGAACACAGACCTGGAGGCAAAGGATCAGGGCAGCGAAGATTCCATTCCAGAAGAAGAGGATTTCGGTGATGTTCTATGGGACATCCGTGATGAACAAGAGCAAATGGAAACTTTTCATCAGGCTTGTAATTCAGCTCATGAACTGGGATTTGAGAAAGTAAGTATTTGGAGTGCTGTTCCAATGGAGATCGGTCACCACTGAAAGACTGTCTTATGGTTGTATTTCCACCTAAATGTATTCAAGGTTTGTGATCGTGTTCGTTGTCTGCCCCTGTGGCTTGATTATTCATGCTGAGGTGTGCTTAGGTTTTTATCCTGTGAAAGAGATGTGAGAGTCAAATGCACTTAAAAAGCGTTTTTAGTTACAGATTAGTATTTATCAACTACCTACACGTGGATTAGGACAGCTAGGAAATTTGATGAGAATAGTAAGCCTACCTGTTCTTCCAGTTCTTAAAGGAATCAAAATATTAAACATTCTGAAAATGAAGCCCAGTAGTTTGTGAAAGAGGCAGATGAGTTCTTCTTTATTGGTCGTCTTAGCATCCTTAAGTATCTAAACAGATGAATAGAACTTGAGGTAAGCGAAAAAAATTCATGTCCGGTTCAAAAAATACTTAATGATATTGTGAACATTAAGAACTCGTATTTTAAACACTAGTACAGTAGCTAATATTAACAGTTGTATTTTTATAGGACTTTTATAGTTTAGACTGTGTTTATGTCCTGGCTCCATCATTTTCTGACTGGAATTTGATCAAGGTAATTGGCCACTCTAAACTTGACTTTCTTGTCCATAAAATGTGAGTAACTAATAGTACCTACCTCATAGAGTAGTTGTGAGGATTAAACCAGACAGTGCACATGACGCGCTCAGCACAGTACCTGGTACCTGATCAAGTTAATCATCATTTCATGAGAGGTATTGCTAAGTTAATCGTCATTTTATGAGAGATATTACTGTTGTTTCTTTATAAGTGAAGAGACTGAGGTTGACGATGGCTTGCCTAGGCTGTGTGGGGAGTGGACTGCAGATCTGGAAGCTGAATTTTGTTCTTCCGGCTCCAACTTCTATGCTTTCTCTCAATTTGGGAACCACGAATCCTGTATGTGGGCTTTGTGTGGGACCATGGACTGGGTGGTTAGGATTTATGAGGTGATGAAACAATAAAGCCTTTCCTTTGCTCATTCAGAAGCATCGTTTTATTAGATATATTTGCATTCCTGGGGAATATATTCTGTTTTTAGATATGACAAGCAGAAAAATTGACTGCAAAACTGTACCGGGTAATCATTTATTGTATGTTGGAGAATTTTGCTACCCTAACACTAGCCACAAGCTACTTACTGCACATTTTAAAAAAATTCTCATCACCTATCATTGAGACCTCTGGTACACTTAAAAGCATATCTCAACTCCCAAGACAACTCTGGAAACTCCTTAATAATACTAAGATATTTTGGTTTTCTGAGTGTCTCCTTTTCAGCTTGGAATCCGTTTTAAGTATCTGGGGAAAGCCTGGGAAATATGTTCTTGGAATTCACATAGAACTCAATTTCAGAAATCTCTTGAGTGGCCTATCCTAATCAGATTCTCTTGGGCAGGTTGAGAGACTCCAGGGCCCCAGACAAAATCTGATCTTGTTTGGACACATTCCCAGTAATCCCTGGAAACTGAGGTGGTCTCTAGGAACAGGTGTTCATCTTTCTGACCAGATGAACACCAGGAGATCTGGGATGCCTGTCGGGGTCCACAAAGCCTTCTGTGATACTTTCTGTGGTTTGGGGGCTACGGTGTAATACGGCAAGCCTCCTGCAGCATTCTGCAAACTTCTGAGTATTGCAGAACCCGCAGGGGCCTGAAATGTTGTCACTTGCCCACTGATTTACAACAATACAATGTGTGGAGGAAATGGGGACCCATTCTTTGTTTACTAATTCATGCAAACTTGTATTTTGTCAGCCATAAAAATAAGCAATGAAGGTGCTATCAACTAAAGGATATTTCAGCTTCTCATGTAGCTTTTCCCCAGTGTTTTCAGAGGATAGTTAGAAGTTGAATCTCTTCAGTATTCTCAGAGGCCTGTGCTTCCTCACAATTTAAATTCATTTTTGTTTCTAGTATTACCAACGCCTTGATGATTTGGTGGCAGCACCAGCACCGATTCCACCCCTTCTGGTATCTGGAGGACCAGGCTCTGGAAAGTCTCTTCTTTTATCAAAGTGGTATGATGCGGGGCAGTTGAGTTCTTCTTATTGTCATCATCCTTTGGATTACTGAATTCATTCCACAAAATGTATTGCATGTCTGCCTTCCTGTGTGGCTGACACGAAATGTTTAAAAAACACAAAGGAGTAAAATAGTAGGTTCATGCCATAAAATGCATAGGATTTGGGTATCAGAGAGAAGATACACAATGGGAAAGGAACGGGACATGTGAACATTCATGATTATATACATAAATTACATAGACAAGAGCTACGGGTGTGCTGTGTGAGAGAGTGATCAGGGTGACATGCCATTAGGTGGGCTGTAGCAGGCTCTGCCTTTACTTTCAATTACTGGCTTCATCTTAACAGTTCCATTCGGGTTTTAAATATTTGAAACAAGACTAAAACCGACTATTTTGAGTATAGTAAGTCCTACAGAACATCAAAATCAAGGATTAAACTTTACTATGAATGTAATCAAACTCTGAATTGAGGTTCATAAAAGCTTGTAAACTTTCTTATTTCATTATACTGTTTAAAAAGAAGTAAGAATATTATCTTTCTTTCATAATTATTTATGTTGAAGAGTTATCATATGTAGTTGTTTCCTTTTATTTAAATTGTTACTTGAAAGATAATATTTTTGTACCTAACGGATTTTCTCTAATCGCATATTTTTCATTAAAAGTTAGTCTTTATTTTACTGATACCTTAACCCCTAAAGTAAATTACTTAGATTCACATTAATTCACATCAATTTGTAATTAAAATGCATCTGTAATTTTTTAAAGATTATTTAAAGTATCCCAAAATGGAGTAAAACTGGAAATCTCCATATTTCTTCAGAAGTGACTGCCTGTCTGATTGCTGACAGTTAGGTGGCATTTCATGTCGGGTGTATTGTGGATTCTTTTTGGTTGTGGACAGTAAAAGGAGCAATCTTACAGATGACCTGTCTTTTTCTTTCAGGATTCAATTACAGCAGAAGAATTCCCCTAACACACTGATTCTTTCTCATTTTGTGGGAAGGCCTATGTCAAGCAGCTCAGAGTCTTCCTTGATTATTAAGCGACTAGCTCTAAAGGTATAGTAAGCTGTCTTTTGACTTACTCATCTCAGAAATGTATTTAGACTCAGAAATTCTTGGGACTAATAAGTGACAAGCCAGTTTTCAGTAGTATCCATGTGTTTTGGTTACCAATAATGTTTGATGCCATCAGGTCCTACTGGTGATTCAGTTTTGGTTTAAATAGCAGAGATGGTTTAAATAGCTCTGGTGAAGTGTGACTGCTTTCATTTGTGATTGTTCTTAACTGGCAGTTGATGCAGCATTCCTGGGCGGTGTCTGCTCTGACACTGGATCCTGCCAAGCTTCTGGAAGAGTTCCCACGGTGGCTGGAAAAGCTGTCTGCTCGTCATCAGGGAAGCATCATCATCATCATTGACTCCATCGATCAAGTTCAGGTACTGCTTTCGCTTTGTAAGCCGTGGTAACTTGCCCAGCAAGATAGTGAAAGGTCAGTCTTGGCTAGATCAGACATTTAAATCATACGTTTGTGAGAAGAAAATGTTGATGTCGCTTCTTTTATTTCCGCTTCATTTCTAGGAAAGAAGCATGTTGATAAAACAATGTGTGCCGTATGCCAGTAGATAGTGGTATCTTATTGGGAAATACCAGCTGAATTTACACAATTAGCAAAGACTGTTCATTGTGGCATTTTTAGGGCCCTGACATTGCCTTATATGTCCAGAGTTCAAACTGGTGATAATAGTGTTTTGCCACTTGTTCTTTTAAAATTCTAAGATAAATCAAAAATAAGATTTTTAGCCTTAATAATAATAAGAGAAAACGAGAATTTCATTTTATTTGCAGAGCTATTATTGGATTGTTTTTAAATATTTTGATTAATAGATTGAATTTTGTTTTTATATTTTTAAGCAAGTTGAAAAACACATGAAATGGCTGATAGATCCACTGCCAGTGAATGTAAGAGTAATTGTTTCTGTGAAT
This sequence comes from Tarsius wallacei, assembly GCA_963574415.1. Taxonomy (NCBI): domain Eukaryota; kingdom Metazoa; phylum Chordata; class Mammalia; order Primates; family Tarsiidae; genus Tarsius; species Tarsius wallacei. The sequence goes on from CAUYQG010117463.1 coordinate 6,850, forward strand.
GTAGAAACATGCCCTCCAGCATGGAGGTATGATGCTAACTTTAGTTCTTTCAGATTACATGAAATGCTTTAAGTACAAACAAGGAAAGGTTTTTGATATGCATTTTTGATTTTATGTTTTTTTACATAAATGGCAGTGAGGATGGGGAGAAGTGGAGGAGCTCCAGAAAAAGAGACAATCTGTGGGATTTGGTGGGTGTTTAGATCTGGGATGAAGGGAAAAGGAGAGAGCTAGGCTGATTCCTGAGTTTCTGACTTGAGAAATTAAGTAAATACGGTTTCAAGAACTGCAATAAGGACCAAAAAGGACAGGCAGGTGGGTGGGGGAGAGGTAGCAAGTTCAGTTTCTGTACACAGTAACTCCCAGTCATGATGTCTGGAAGACAGCTAGATGTGTGAGTGAACGGAGGGCTTGGGTGGAATATAGACGGGACACCTGTCTCCTGGCAATGCAAGCTCACATTCGTGGTTCTCAAGACAGGAGTACAGAGGCCGAGGACAGTGCTTCTCACCCTATTTTTGCCCCCTAAGAAGCCCTTTTGGACGTTTTCCTTTCTAATTGCCCCCACCAAGAAATTTTAATGCTACACACATATGATTAGTTTATATATGTGAATAAATGTGCATGTATTTGGGGTGTATGCATAAAGAGTAAGGTATTTTCCACTCCCTCACAGGAAGTGGTGTTCACTGCCATGTTGAGAGTGCACGTTGTCATAACTAAATTCCAGTTGCATTTTAAGTGCTTGTGGATGACAACTGTGTCTTGTTCCTAGTAGGTACAAACACCATTGCTTAGTTCTACTGGTAGTGTAGGATATAGGACTAGAAATGTTTTACCACTTAGCTGGCTAATGTACATACTGTTTATTTTTATGAGACTCTGTTGTGATTCGCTGTTGAAAGTAATGCTAGAATGAGTGAAATAAAGGCAATATAAAAATTAATTCTCGTAATGAATTTTAACTTGTGGGTAGATTATAGTTCCTGTTTTATTATTAGGGCTTCATTTTTCTTTTCTTTAAATAAAAGGTTGTGGCCTACACTTCATCTTGATCCTTTAAATCCGAAAGATGCAAAATCTGTCATAATTGCAGAGTGCCACTCTGTAGACATTAAACTGAGTAAAGAACAGGCAAGTATTTTTAATTTTGATGCTATCTTTTATCTCCATCAGCTTTCCTATCAAACCTCTTAGACTTAAAATTCAATATAGGAGCTGTGTTGTAAGGAAAATTGGAGTTTAGTAGTTCCTTTGGTAAATGCATTTCCTCTTCAGCTAACAACAGGTAGAGAAGATGAATAAAAATAGCTTGGTCTTCAGGTGTACTTTACTGTGTAATATTAAGCAGATGTTTTAAAGGCACAGAAGCTTTGCAGAGTAGCTGTGTCTCTGGTCTGCAGTGGGAAGGCTGACCAGAGCTGAGGACCCGCCACGACATGGTGTAATCAGAGAGGCAGAGGCTGTTATTTCTGCTGGGACATTGGTTGGTGGTTCGGTAGTAAACACTGCTTAATTCCAGGTGGTCTTTTAATTTTTGTTTTGCTTTCTTGGTGCACTGGTGCAGGAGAAGAAGATAGAGCGGCACTGTCGTTCGGCTATAACCTGCAATGCCTTGTATGTCACCCTTTTCGGCAAACTGATGGCGCAGTAAGTGGCAGTTATTTTGTGTGATCTTCTGCATGCTTTGTCGTCACTGCAGACCACGTCCTCATCCTGTAAAACTGAGGACTGACCATTACAGACTTTCTCTTGGACCACTTGATAATGTTTATTCTAAGAGTGATTCTAACATTCCGTAGACTATCTTCACATCCGCAGGCTGAGTAGCCCGTGAATTGTTAGAACTTGTAGAGATTTGTCTGATTTTCATCACACTTCCCTTTTCCCTGCTGGAGGTTGCAGGAGAAAGCCATCCTCACCCTCACTGGGGGCCCACTCATGAGTACTCATTGTCACTTGCTTGAGGCTTTGAGAAAGTGCAGAGAACCACTGAGGTATGAGTGTTATTTCAGGTTTCCTACATCAGTAGGTAGATACGTGGGCAGGAATTTTTAGTTGCCTCTCTTCTGAAATCCTGATAAGCTTTTCATCATAAAGCAGCTCTATTTTAGATTCTCCTTGGTAATCTGCCTTAAGATAAGCATGAGAATATTACTGCTTTTATTTCTCCTCCAGTCCATCTTCACTCTGCTTTGTCTTTTTTCAACCACAGGCCCAAAGATTACTTTTTGGAGGGTATTCATCAAAATAGATCGTAATCCTAGCACAGCTCATATTTCCAGACACTGACTCTAATACTGTTACCTCTTAATACCACATTCTCATCTTGAGCACCAGGTTTGAAGTGGAAAAAAATCCTCTGGAACTTTAAATTGCCAGTGATATTTCCACCATCTTTTTCTACTGTGAGAGTTGTGGCAATGTGTCTGGCCTCTGTGAACATCAGTAGTACAATAAGTACAACTCAGAAATGTGAGTCATTTTTCATACATTTCATAATATGTGTTGAAAGTATCTGTTTTTAAAGGGATTATGACCTTTTTTGTTTTTTTCTGTTTATGCAACTTTATATTTTTTAGAAAACGTCTGTTAACTGTTGCATAATATTTTAAAACAAGCCCCCCATTTGCTGATTTTCTTCAGTTTAGCCTGATGTTTTAAAAATCCTGGCTCTACACATATTCAATTTCATGTGTAACTAACAATACTTATCATTATTTCCCTGCTTTCTGTGCATAGGTGGCATGCTTTTAAATGATAAGAACGATGACTCATTTTTATGTTCCATAATGCGTAGTAATTGCTTGACAAGTAGTAAGTCTCAGTATATGTTTATTGAATTGGATTAAATGATATGTATTAAATTAAACTCAATGTCTCTGGCAGCCCTCCTAAAAAAAATTACCATTTTCCTATATCACATTTTACCTAATTCTTGCTATTAGAGTGCAAAAAATAGAGATCACATTGCTTTTATCTACCTCAAATTTTCCACAGATGTTGGCTGTCTATAAGAAATTAAATCTCTTCTCAATTCCAACAGTGCTGGGAGAGCAGGCAATTTAGATAAAATCCTTCACCAGTGTTTGCAGTGTCAAGATACTGTTGCATTATATAGACTTGTTCTGCGCTCAGTCCAGGAGTCCATGGCAGATGAAGCGGATAAAGAACTAATGAAACAGGTAAAATGTGATGCACTTAGAAGAAGAAAGATTAGCTTACCTTGTTTGTGTTTGTGTATGAGTTGAAGTAAATAACAGTTATTTTACTTATGTTTGAAGCATATTCGGGAATGCTGATTGCCGTAGTGCCCTGTGGAAACTTGTGTTTTCCGGATTATCGGTGGAGTTTATCACCTTTTCAAGTCTGTTGGCTGTCCTTGCTCTTTTATGTGAATTGCTAGTTTGCGTCTTTATCCATGTTTTGATTGGGTTGTTTGTCTTTTCTTATTGATCCACAGGAGTTCTTAAGTGTTCTGCATACTGAATAATTCTTTATGATAGAATTTGCAACTAAATGCCTGTTTATATCTTGTCTCTGATCTTTATGGTGTCATTCATTTTACAGAGTTTTACTTTGATGGAGTAAAATTTTTCAAGTGTCCTTAATGGTTTATGCCTGTTTTATCTTTAAAAAATCTTTTGCTGTCATAAACATGTTCCCGTACACACACACACACACACACACACACACACACACACACACACACTTCCTTCAGTTTTGCTCCTTCTTCATGTGTAAGTTCTGAACGCAGGTCGTTTTTTTCTGTTTCTTGTTTGAGGAAGGAATCCATTTTTTAATCTCTTGACATATGGGTAACTCGTTGCTCTTTTTACTAAATAGTGCATCTTTTCTGCTGATTTGCAGTGCCAGGTGTCAAGCTCACTTGTCAACGCAGGTCTTTTTCTGGGCTCTTCTGCTCCAGGTCTGCCTGATCTTTGCTAATACCACACTGTCTTAGTTGTTATAACTTTGAAGTGAGCGTTGACATTTGCTTGGTAAAATCCTCTTTTATTATTATTCTTCACGATTGTCTTCGCTAGTTTTTCTTATGTGTTTTTATAATTGGTCCAAAGTGCCCGGAAACTCATTTTTGAATGTTAATTGGAGATTGCATTGAATTTACGGATTAAGTCAGCGGTATTATTATTTAAGTCTTCCTCTCCATGGGAAGCTAAAGAGCTCTCTGTTGCTCAGTCGGCTTTTTTAATGCCTTTCAAGAATGTGTAGCTTCTGTCCCATTAGAGCTCTGCATATCTGCTGTTAAGATTTGTTTCTCAGTGCTTTATAATTAAAATAGCTTTTTAACTTACTTGTCAGTAATTGTTAATTATCTGTTAATTTTGATCTTTGAGAGTTTATTTTATGTCTGGCAACCTGACTGAACTCTTACAGTTTGAACCTGGGCCCCTTTTTATGTTAACTTTTTAGGTTGGTGGTTCCTGGGGTTTTGACTTCCCAACCCATCCCAAGCCCACAAGCTTTTTTGTATTTTCTGCCTGTCTGTGGGCTAATGTTTTTCTCATGTACCCCCTCACTGAGGGTGAAGGTCCTTCCAAGCCCTTTGAAGATCCTGGTATTTACCAGCATTCTAGCACCAACTCCTTGCCACGTGGAGCGTCAGGACTTGCCTTTACCCTACTGTGGTTTTGATTCCTTGGGACTATCCTGTCCTCTGCTGCCCCAGAGACAGCAAGCCTAGCCATTAGCCCTAAGGTTTTCAGCTTCCTATTCAGTTTTGCACTAGGAGGATCCATCCCCCTTTATTTTGTGCAGGCTCAGCTGCACTTTTATAAATGTGTTTGATATCTATAGAGGGCTATTTTCTTCCACTTTCTTTCTGGAATTGGAATTCTGTCATTAGTTTTTATAATACATGTCATGCAGTTTTAATTTTTACTAAACTTTTTTCTATGTGTGTGTGTTATATTTGGCATGCTAGCTTTTACATGCACTGTCTTACTCTTTATTAATGTCTTTTGGATAGTATGTTTTATTTTAAGAACTCTGTTTCTTGGCTTATTATATGATTTTAATTTTAAGCTGTTGTAAAAACTCAGTCAGCTTGAAAGAGTTGCAGAAATTGCAATGGCTGTGAGTTACTCACAGCAGTGCTTTGTGATTGCTGCTTTTCGACTTAGATCCTCTGCCTCATCAACGTCAGTCACAATGGTGTGAGTGAGTCAGAACTGATGGAACTCTATCCTGAGCTGTCCTGGGCTGTCTTGACCTCCCTCATTCACAGTTTACACAAAATGTGCTTGTTGACCTACGGTTGTGGCTTGCTCAGGTTTCAGCATCTACAGGTAAATGTTACTTTAAGTGTCTTTAAATAAGATCTTTAGTTTTAAAAGTCAACATATTCCATGCTATATTATACCATGTTTTTTTGAATGTTTCTGTTACGAGACAAAATCAAAATCTGACATTTGGCAATATGATTTCTTTCTGCAATGATTTTAGGTTAAATGTAAACTTTGGCTAATATTATGCTTACGTGGTACCTTTATGAGGTGACTATTACTTTAAACGGTTTCTGAAAGGTGAATAAATTCTAAGGATTTGCTTTACAACTTGACACTGTAGTTAACAATACTGTATTGTCACTTAAAATGTATTAAGGGGGTGGATCTCATGTTAAGTGTTCTTACCACAATAAAATTTTAAAAACTAACAAAAAGCCAGTCGTAAGAGACCAAAAGGGTAGTTTCTTTTTGGAATACATTTTTTTTTGCAATTTTGTGTTCACTGAATTGCTGGCATCACTGTGGAGTCATGTGTTGCTGGGAACTGGACCATACTCTGAGAAATGCATTGTAGTGGTTATGTGATTTTGTCATTGTGCCGACTTTACCGCATGTACGTACACACACCTAGGCAGTGTAGCCTGCCACTTACCAAGGACTTGTGCTGCAGCCTCTTGCTCCTAGGCTGCAAACCTGTACAGCATGTTACTGTATTGAGTACTGAAGGCATGTGTAACACAGTGTGTCTTTGTGTATCCAGACATAACTAAACACAGAAAAGGCACGGTAAAAATAAGGCATTATAGCCCGGGCATGGTAGTTTACACCTGTAATCTCAGCACTTTGGAAGGGCGAGACAGGAGGATTGCTTGAGCCCTTGAATTTGAGACCAACCTAGGCAACATGGTGAGACCGCGTCTCCACAAAATATCAAAAAATTAGCCAGGTGTGGTGGTGTATGCTTACAGTCCTAGCTTCAAGAGGCTGAGGTGGGAGGATTGCTTGAGCCCAGGAGTTTGAGGCTGTGGTGAGCCGTGATTGTGCCACTACACTTCACCCTGGACAACAGATTGAGACTGGGAAAAAACCACATATTAGTACATTAGTTGCCTTGTACTTAGAGAAATCTTAAAAAGTATGGTTGAACTATAGAACAAATATAGCTTTATTATAAAGCAGATGAAGAAACAGTAATACCAGTACTTGATACCGTATATTGGGTTGCCTCAGGGAAAGCTGTAGTGACTTCAAGAAAGCAAGACTTGGAAATAAACACAACACACATTTCAAAAAATATATGGTATTATAAACTTATGGGACCATCACCATATCTGTGGTCTGTTGTTGACTGAAGCATCATTATGGGGAGCACGACTGTATGCGTTCTAAGATACTGGACTCAGTCAGTCAGCTTCTTTTCATAACCCAGGTTTTTATAGTTTAATAACTGTCTAACCACGGGAGCAGGCTTTTCCAGCTTACAACAGGGGTGTGAAGAAAATTAATTGAGGTGGGCTTTGCTGCTCGTGAGGTACTAGACATGGTGTTCAGCACATAGTAGCAAACCTGTAGAAACTATTGGCTGATGTAGTTCTTACCATATGAGGCCAGATGCAGCAGCTCACACCTATAATCCCAGCCTTTTTGGAGGCAGAGGTAAGAGGATTGCCTGAGCCCAGGGGTTTGAGACCAGTCTGGGCAACCTGGCGAGACCTCGTCTCTACAATAAATCAAAACATTAGCCGGGAGCAGTAGCACGCGCCTGTGGTTCCAGCTGCCTGGATGGCTGAGGTGGAAGGATCGCCTGAACCCAGCAGGTCGAGCCTGTGGTGGCTGTGAGTGTGCCACTGCACTCCAGCTTGGGCAACACAGTGAGGCTCCTACTCAAAAAAAAAAACAAAAAACAAAAAAACAAAAAATTCTTATCATCTGAAATGCCATGGTAGATTTATATATGTACAAATGCAAATGAAAGATTTCATTTGCAAGCCGGGCTCGGTGGCTCAGCCTGTAATCCTGCGCCTTTGGGAGGCTGAGGTGAGCGGATTGCCTGAGCCCGCAGGTTCGAGACCCACCTGGGCAGGCGAGACCTCATCTCTACAATAAATCAAAAAAATTAGCCGGGCGTGGTAGCGCACGCCTGTAGTTCCATTGATTGGAAGGCCGATGCGGAAGGATCACCGGAGCCCAGCAGGTCGAGGCTGTGGTGGCCGGGAGCGGCCACTGCACTCCAGTCTGGGCAACAGTGAGACTCCAACTCAAATTAAAAAAAAAGATAAACAAAATTGATAGACCACTAGAGCTAGATTAATTAAGAAAAGGAGAAGATGCAAATAAGCTCAATCAGAAATGACAAATGGAGACATTACAACTAATATGATGGAAATTCAAAAGTCATCCAAGACTGTTACAAACACCTTTATGCAAGCAAACTTGACAACCTAAAAAAAATGGATAAACTCTAGGAAACATATAACCACCCAACCAAGAATCAGGAAGAAGTAGAAGCCCTGAAAAGACCAATAGCGAGTAGTGAGAGGTAATTAGAAGTTTCCCAACCAAAAAAAATTCCAGGACCTGATGAACTCACAAGTGAATTCTACCACATTTTCAAAGAAGAACTGGTACTGAAGCTATTCCACAACACTAAAGAAGGAATCCTCCCTAACTCATTCTATAGGCCAGTATCACTCTGATACCAAAGCCAGGAAAAGACACATCAAAAAAATAAAATTACAGACCAATATCTCTTATGAACACAGATGCAAAAAGCTTAAACAAAATATTAGCAAATGGGATTCAACAGCACATTAAAAAAAAATACACTGGCCGGGCTTAGTGGCTCAGCCTGTAATCCCACGCTTTGGGAGGCCGAGGCTAGTAGATTGCCTGAGCCCGCAGGTTCGAGACCTGCCTGGGCAACTTGGCGAGACCTGGTCTCTACAATAAATCAAAAAATTAGCCGGGCATGGTAGCGCACGCTTGTAGTTCCAGCTACTTGGAAGGTTGAGGCGGAAGGATCACCGGAGCCCAGCAGGACGAGGCTACGGTGGCCAGAAGCGTGCCACTGCACTCTAGTCTGGGCGACAGAGTGAAACTCAAAAAAAAAAAAAAAAATACACCAAGACCAAGTGGGTTTTATCCCAGGGATGCAGGGGTAGTTCAACATACGTAAATCAATATACATGATCCATTACATAAAACAATTAAAAACAAAAATCATATGATCATTTCAATAGACACAGAAAAAGCATTTGATAAAAGTCAGCATTCTTGGCCAGGCATGGTAGCTCATGCCTATAATCCCAGCACTTTGGAAGATTGAGGTGAGAGAACTGTCTGAGTCCTTGGCGAGGCCACGTCTCTACAATAAACAAACAAACAAAAAAATTAGCTGGACATGGTAGCACATGCCTATAGTTCTGGCTACTTGTAAGGCTGAGCTGGAAGGATCGCCTGAGCCCAGCAGGTTGAGGCTGCAGTGGCTGGGAGCGTGCCACTGCACTCCAGTCTGGGAGAGAGTAATACTCCGACTCAAAAAAAATAAAATAAATAAAATTTTTAAATTAAAAAAAACATAATACCCAGCATCCCTTAATGATAAAAACCCTTAGCAAAATAGATATAGAGGGAATATTCCTCAAAATAATGAAAGCTGTATATGACAAACCCACAGCCAATGTCATCCTGAACAGAGAAAAGTTGAAGACATTCTCCTAAAAACTGGTACAAGGCAAGGATGCTCACTTTCACCACTCACTCTTCAACATAGTAAAAGAAGTCCTAGCCAGAACAATCAGGCAAAACAATGACATAAAAGGTATCCAAATTGGAAAAGAAGAAATCAAACTATGTCTGCATGCTGACAATATGATCTTATATCTATAGAACCTCAAAGACTCTTCCAAAAAGACTCCAGGATTTGATACATGAATTTGGTAAAGTTTCAGGATACAAAATCAACACACATAAATCAGGAGCACTGCTATACTCCAATAGCAACCAAGCTGAGAATCAAATCAAGGACTCAATTTCATTTATAATAGCAGCCAAAAAGCTAAAATACCCAGGGATGTATTTAACCAAAGAGGTGAAAGACCTCTAGAAGGAGAATTACAAAACTCTGATGAAAAAATTGCAGAGGACACAAACAAATGGAGAAAACTCCCATGCTCATGAATTGGAAAAAAATCAACATTATTTAAATTAAATGACCGTATTACCCAAAGTAAGCTACAGATTCAATGTAGTCCCTATCAAACTACCAATGTCATTTTTCACAGAGTAAGAAAAAACCACCCTAAAATTCATATGGAACCAAAAAAGAGCAAGAATAGCCAAAACAATCCTCAGCAAAAAGAACAAAGCTGAAGACATCACACTACTTCAAATTATACTACCAGGCTGTAGCAACAAAAACAGCATGGTGCTTGTACAAGAGTGGACACATCAACCAATGAAACAGAACAGAGTATCCAGAAATAAACCCAAACACCTACAACCAACTAATCTTTGACGAGTCAGACAAAAATATACACTGGGGAAAGGATACCCTATTCAACAACTGGTGCTGGGAACACTGGATGTTACATGCAGAAAAATGAAATTTGATCCATATCTTTCCCCATATACAAAAATTAACTCAAGGTGGATTAAAGGCTTAAATGTCAAAACTGAAACCATAAAAATCCTAGAAGAAAACCTAGAAAAAACTCTTATGGACATTGGTCCAGGACAAAGAACTTATGGCTAAAACACTGAAAGTAAATGCAACTAAAACATAATAAATAAGTGGGACTTAATTAAACTAAAAAGCTTATGTACAGCAAGAGAAATAATCAATAGAGCAAATAAGTAACCTACAGAATGGGAAAAGATATTCACAAACTATGCATATGACAAAGAACTGAAGGCTACAAAGAACTTGTCAGCAAGAAAAAAGCAAATAATCCCATTAAAAAGTGGACAAATGACATGAAAAAACACCTCAAAAGAAGATATACAAATGGACAACAATCATGAAAAAATGCTCATCACCAGGGAAATGCAAATTAAAACCACAATGAGATACCACCTTACAACATTCAGAATGACCATTATTAAAAAATCAAAAAAATGCCTGGGTGTGGTGGCTCACGCCTATAGTCCCAGCACTTTGGGAGGCCAAGGTGAGAGGATTGCCTGAGCCCACAGGTTGGAGACCAGCCTGGGCAACCTGGTGAGGCCTCATCTCTACAATGAATAAAAAATTTTGCTGGGTGTTGTGGCATGTGCCTATAATTCCAGCTATTTGGAAGGCTGAGGTGGAAGGATCACTTGAACCCAGCAGGTCAAGGTTGCAGTGGCCTTGAGCATACCACTGCACTCCAGTCTGATCAACAGAGGGAGACTCCAACTCCAACTGAAAAAAAAAAAAAAAAAAACCCCACAAAGCACTTTTAATAATCAACAAACCAATTACTGATCAAGTAAGTTACTTAAAATCATTTCAAATCTTGCTACTATTAATGTGATAAAAGGACAGATTTAGGCATGTAGTATGATTTTCACTAGCACAGGTTCATATTCCTTTACCAAATGCCTTGAGACCACGCATGCTCTAGAAACGATTACTAGAGTGTATATTACATTAACACCATATATTACATTAACACCTCAAGTAATGCAAATTAAGGCAGTAACACAAACACATTCATATTTGCTTTTTTGTTTTGTTTTGTTTTTCGGAATTGGAGTCTCACTCTGTCACCCAGGCTGAGTGCAGTGGCATACTCACGGCCACCCCAGCATCAACCTGCTGGGCTCCTGCAATTCTTCCGCCTCAGCCTTCCAAGTAGCCAGAACTACAGACATGCACTACCACCCCGGCTAATTTTTTTTTTTTTTTTAATTGTAAAGACGAGGTCTCACCAAATTGCCCGGGCTGGTCCGGAACCCGCGGGCTCAGGTAATCCTCTCGTTTCGGCCTCCCAAAGTGCTGGATTACAGGCTGAGCCACCAAGCCCGGCCCATATTTGTTTTTAAAAGTATATGAGTTTTCATTAAGTGTCAGAAATAAAGAATATACATGGCTTTGTGTCACTTCAGATAAGGTTTCTGCCATAAAATGGTTAACAAAAATAGTTTAATTTTCAGAACTTTTTAGATTTTAGAATTGCAAATAAAAAGGAAGAATAAACACCATCACAGATATCTGTCAGGTATGTTCTGTGCCAAACACAGTTTTAAGTATTTGAGTGTATTAACTCATTTATTTACTCCTCACAATGATCCTATGAGATGGTATCATTTCCTCTACTTTATAGAAGAGTCAAACAAAGTACAAGCAGGCCAAGTAACTTGCCCAGCATTACAAGAAAAGCAGTGAAGGCACTAATAAAGCTGCCCAACAGAATGGGGAGATAAACTCAGATATAGAGAGGAGGAGAAAAAATCAGAGAGATAAGAGCAGATACATCAGGGTTGACAATCACATGAGCTACCAGTACCCTTCCCACACCTAAAGCAGACATCACTAACTTTGTTTCTGAGTTAGAATAGAATTCTTAAGGTAAATTAGGCTCCAGGCAGCTATGACATCTGAACTAGCAGGTAGGATGAAAAATATTTGCCAGCCCAGTTTCTAACTAAGGAAACTAAAATGTTAAATCAAATCAATTGTCCTGTTTCACCAATAATTAAATTAGAAGAATGCCACCAGAATCTAAGCTCCATGAAATTTTTTGTCTTCTGTTCACTGATACATTCTTATTACCCTTACACTGCCTGGCATATGTAAAAACTCAATAAATTTTTGTTGTTAAATGAATAAATGAAGTCATAATTATAAGTGTCTCAGTTTTATCTAGTGGACAATATACAAATGACTGTGTACAATCTCTTACAGAATCTCAAACCTGGAAATTCTTATTTAATCTTTGAAAAATGACATTAAAAAGCTGGGCTCGGTGGCTCAGCCTGTAATCCCGCGCTTTGGGATGCCGAGGTGAGTGGATTGCCTGAGTTCGAGGGTTCGAGACCCGCCTGGGCAACTTGGTGAGACCTCATCTCTACAATAAATCAAAAAAATTAGCCGGGCATGGTAGCGCGCGCCTTCCGGCTACTTGGAAGGCTGAGCGGAGGGATCGCCGGAGCCCAGCAGGTCGAGGCTGCGGTAGCCGGAAGCGTGCCACTGCACTCTAGTCTGGGCGACAGAGTGAGACTCCAACTCAAAAAAAAAGAAAAAGAGAAAGAAAAATGACATTAAAATAAGACAAAGATTTTTTTGCTTTTACATGTATAAATGGAGAATTTCACTTTGATCAATAAAGTGTGATTCCAGAGATTTTATTAATCTACTCTATTTCTATTCAGTATATTAATGATCAAAAATAAAGAAATATTTAAGCTAGGTAGGAAACTTAACATGAATAACCTGCAGGAATCCTACATTTAGGAATCAGGCACTCATACCCACATTTATTTCCATAGTACCAAATCCAATCAGTGTAGTTGTTTAATCCAAACTTTAACATTTCCAAGGAAAAAAACCTGAACACAATTTCTAAAATACATATTTAATTAACCCAAGAAAATCAATAAAGAAAACAGTAGGTGGGGTGCAGTGGCTCAAGTCTGTAATCCTAGCACTTTGGGAGGCCAAGGTGAGAAGATTGCCTGAGTCATTCAGGCTCTTTTTTGCTTTCATATGAATTTCTGTGTTAAGATTTGACATTTTATTTATTTTATTTTACTTTAGTTGGAATCTCACTCTGTCACTCTGTCACCCAGGCTGGAGTGCAGTGACACTCTCACAGCCACTGCAGCCTCGACCTGCTGGGCTCAGGCAATCCTTCTGCTTCAGCCTTCTAAGTAGTTGGAACTACAAGCACACACCACCACACCTAGCTAATTTTCCTTGATTTATTGTAGAGGTGAGGTCTTGAACCTGTGAGCTCGGGCAATCCTGGCCTCCCAAAGTGCTGGGATAATAGGTGTGAGCCACTGCACCCGGCCTAAGATTTGACATTTTAAATGCTAGGTCCTGAGTCGGGCTCAGTGGCTCAGCCTGTAATCCCATGCTTTGGGAGGCTGAGGTGAGTGGATTGCCTGAACCTGCGGATTCGAGACCCTCCTGGGCAGCTTGGCGAGACCTCATCGCTACAATAAATCAAAAAATTAGCCGGGCGTGGTAGCGCGCGCCTGTAGTTCCAGCTACTCGGAAGGCTGAGGCGGAAGGATCACCGGAGCCCAGCAGGTCGAGGATGCGGTGGCCGGGAGCGGCCACTGCACTCCAGTCTGGGTGCCAGAGTGAGACTCCAACTCAAAAAAAAAAAAAAAAATGCTAGGTCCTGTGACAAGAGCAGAACTTTTGCCTGATGAGTAAATCCTAAGAGATAATATCTACCATCTCTGCCCCTTATACTCAGACTAAAAGCAAACAGGCAGTAAACTGCTCTTTTAACTACTGCTCTTATGCTTATCTCTTTATGCCAGTTTCTATATTTAGTGACATGCATATTTCTGCTAGTATAATGAATTTTTTTACTTCTTACTCTTCTTAATTTTATCAAATATATGTACTAAATATAAACAATACAAAGTAGAAATTTCCTGAACCAAATTACAACAAAATTAAAGCACGTCAATGAGCAGAGAAGAAACAGCAAAACTTGGTTGAAATACAAATTTACTCTTTAGAATGTGGACATTTAAAAAAGAGAAGTATAATTTAAAAATGAAGTCATAGTGCAGTTCCTCTCACTTTTCTCCTATTGAGTCTTGACTGGCTCATCTACTGTCACAACAGGCTATTTTCAAAGCTCTCCCCAATCTACCATTAACCTGTACCTTCAGATTTAGTTTTCATCATTCCCCTGTACTCTTATCTTAAGTGAACCATGCAACATTCCCCACAAAGGCCTTGTACTTAATGGTCCCCAACATTTGTTCATACTATTTATACTGCAAGAAGCAACTACTCAATCCCCACACTCTCACCTCCAAAAATGAACCATAATTATTTTACAGGCTGAGTGCAGTGGTTCATGCCTATAATCCCTGCATTTTGGGAGGCCAAGGTGGGAGGATCACTTGAGCCCAGGAGTTTGGGACCAACTTAGGCAAAACAGCAAGATGTTGTCTCTACAAAAAAATCAAAAAATTAGCCAGGTGTGGTGGCGCAGGACCGTAGTCCCAGCTACTCAGGAGGCTGAAGTGGAAGGATTGTCTGAGTGCTGGAGGTCGAGGCTGTAGTAAGCTGTGATTGTGCCACTGCACTCCAGCCTGGGTGACGGTGAGATCCCAACTCAAAAAAAATAATAATAATAACTATATATGATGATGATGATGATGAAGGTATGAAGAGGAATAATTATAACAATTATTAGTTTACAAATAAGGCAACTAGGCCAACTCTTCTGGAGGTAAAGTATCTTGCCTGTGGACATTGCCTTGGCTAGTAAGATAGAAAATTAAGGCAGCAGATTTCAAGTCTTACTGGACTTTCAGAGTCCAATGCCTTCACTGTACTATGTAGACTCTAAACCCTCAAAGAGAAAATCATATAAAAAGGAGCTTGAATCATCCACAGGAAGTAGCCTGGGCAAGTTTAAATTACAGCAGCAACAGGACAGTCATATGAACAAGAACACAGAATTTATAGGCAGATTGTAATAGATTCCAGTTCATAATTCCAATCCTAACACTAATCAGGTGACCCTGGGAAAATTAGTTACCTCAGTTTCCGTATCTGCAAAATGAGGATGATGATATTAATAATATTAAGTCTCACCAGTTATTGAAAGCTTGATGACAATAATGATGATAAGCTACACTAAGCAATGGAAATAAAGCTCAAAGAATGTGAGAGCATCTGTATCATTCCAATTCAGAAATGCAGAATGGGACAAGAGGTCATAAACTCAGGAAAGAGGGACTTCTATGCACATTTCCCTCTCTTCCAAAAACTCCTGGGCCCAATGACCCAAAGAATTAAAGAGAAGTAATATAACAGCAAAACCAGTGTTAGAGCACTCTAGTAGAGTTTTCTGTGGGCATTGTGGCTTTTAAGAGCTAGAACAGGCTTGTTATTCAAAGGAGGAAAAGAGGTTCCTAAACTTAGGATGAAGGTCACAGAATTTAGGATTTGTTTATAAGAGTGACAAAAAATGTGACCATGACTATCTCCCTGAAATTGATATAGCACAGAAAAGTTCGCCTATGTAAATAAAGGTGGCCCTTAATATCTGTGGGGTATCAGTTTCAGGACCCCACTCAGATATCAAAATCCACAGATGCTCAATTCCCTTATATGAAATGATGTAGTATTTTGCATATAATCTATCCACATCCTCCCATACACTTTAAATTCTCTCTTGATTAAAATATCTGATTGACTTTAAATTATCTCTTAATTAAATTATATCCTGACTGTTTATCAAGAATCTTTTGGCAGACAGCTCCCTTTTCGCTGTGCTGCCCATTGCTCTCTTGCAGAATACTCAATAAACCTGTTTTTCTACTCATAGAAAAAAAAAATACTTATGGACAGTCTCAAACACAACAGGGGCAAAAAAGCATATGGAAAACTCAACAACAACAAAAATATCCTAATTTTAAAATGCCAGCTAGGTGCAGTGGCTCACGTCTGTAATCTAAGCACTTTGGAAGGTGGAGGTGAGAGGATTACCAGAGCTCAGGGGTTTGAGATCAGCCCGAGCAACATGGAGAGACATCGTCTCTATAATAAATCAAAAAATCAGTCAGGCATGGTGACACATGCCTGTGGTTCCAGCTACTTGGAAGGTTAAGGCAGAAGGATCACCTGAGACCAGCAGGTCAAGGCTGCAGTGGCCATGAGTGTGCTACTGCACTACAGCCTGGGCAACAGAGTGAGACTCCAACTAAAAAAAAAAAAAGCCAAAGGACATGAGTAAATATTTCTCCAAAGATGATATACAAATAGTCAACATATGACCTGGACAACACAGCCAGGCAACAAAGCCAGACACTCTCTACAAAAAATACAAAAATTGGCTAGGCGTGAGGGTGCATGCATGTAGTCCCAAGCTGCTTGGGAAACTCAAACAGAAGGATCACTTGAGTCCAGGAGGGCGAGACTGCAGTGAGCCAGGATTGTGTCACTGCACCCCAGACTGGGTGACAGAGTGAGACCCTGTCTCAAAAATAAAAAAAATAAAACAAACGAGTTGGGCATGGTGGCACATTCTTGTAGTCCTAGCTACTTTGGAGGCTGCGGCAGGAGAATCATTTGAGTACAGAAGTTCAAGCCTGCAGTGAGCTATGATGGTGCCACTGCACTCCTGCCTGGGCAAAAGAGTGAGATACTAACTCTAAAAAAGAATTAAAAATAGAACTACCAGCCGGGCTCGGTGGCTCAGCCTGTAATCCCTCACTTGGGGAGGCTGAGGTGAGTGGATTGCCTGAGCCCGCGGGTTCGAGACCCGCTTGGGCAACTTGGCGAGACCTCATCTCTACAATAAATCAAAAAATTAGCCGGGCGTGGTAGCGCACGCCTGTAGTTCCAGCTACTTGGAAGG
>CAUYQG010117464.1:0-28405 GCA_963574415.1 Tarsius wallacei
TGCGCTCTACCACGCCCGGCTAATTTTTTTGGTTTATTGTAGAGATGAGGTCTCACTTGCCCAGGCGGGTCTCGAACCCGCGGGCTCAGGCAATCCACTCACCTCAGCCTCCCAAAGGTGCAGGATTACAGGCTGAGCCACCGAGCCCGGCAAAATCAGAATTATTATCTTCCCCTTTCAAACCAATTTCTCTTCTTAACATCTTCACTTCTTTTAGAGGGGCTATCATCCTTCCAGGTTCTGTTGTTAGAAATTTTGCAGTCATGTATAACTCTTATCTTTCTTCTATACCTTCAGTTAGGACTAATTTATTCACAGTAAGCATAGTGCCTAGGGCCTGTGATAGCCTTAGGAGTTCATGAAATGTCTTAATGTCTTTTAAAATATCAAGAAAAAAATTAGGTAAAATTTTTTTCCTAAGATATGATATTATTATATGCATCCTTATACCAATGTAATAACATGTGCACATACTATGCATTTTTTTCTTTCTTTTTGTGGAGGAAGGGGTCCATGCAGATGAAAGTGCATAACTATCGGTGACTATTGAGTCTTTGAACTTACTGATTAGTCTGTTGCATTTATCCCTCTCCTCTTCTTTTTTCTTTATTGTGATCAACCTAATCCAGTCTCGTATTGCATCACCTCTGAATAATACTTGCTGAGTGTTATTGGAGCCCTACTAATAACTCAACTTCTAATAGGGTTACTTCCCAATAAGTCCATCATAACTCAAAAATATCATAAGTTGAAAGTGTATTCAATACTCCAATAAACTCTTAATAAAATTGAAAAATTGTAAGTCGAACCATCATAAGTCAGGGACCATCTATATGTGAATGGGTTAGACAGAGATGAGGTCCTCTATAGAAAGGTAGTGAACCCAAATTTGCCTCACAGAAGCAAGCAAGGGGAAAATGAATACTGGACTTGAAATCAAGAAGACCAGTGGTTATATTATTAATATTGCTGTCTTGATTTCCTTACCTTTAAACTGGTTTAATGTTTGTTCTACCTTCCTTACAGTGTGGTGGTAGGGACCTGATGAAACAGAATAGAAGTAATTGTGTTCATTTTTAAGTGTTACACTATGATAAGGAAGCCCTGCCTCTTTTGTGTTGATTCTTAAACCAAGAATGCGCAGATTCCTTATTACTTACTTTATCAAATGTAAGCCCTGAGGGGCTTTGAGGCTCTCTTGGCTCGGCCCCATCTCCCTCTTCCACTCTTGAGCTCACCAGCCTCCCCTGTGTTGATCTCTTAGTCCTCAGTCATCCTCATATCACATCTCTTCTCCTGGCAACCCTGTCCTAAATGCTTTGCATGGTCACCTCTTATTCTAAAATGTATTGCTTACTCAAGCTATGTGTATTTTCCTTAAGGACAGATTCTATTCTCTTTGTTTATTCCATAGAGTCTGGAGCAGTGCCTTGCATCTGTTTGTATTTTTTATTTTTGTAGAGACAAGGTCTTACTATGTTGTCTAGTCTGGTCTAGAACGCCTGGGCTCAAGCAATCCTCTTGCCTCAGTCTCCCAAAATGCTGGGATTACAGGTGTGAGTCACAGTACCTGGCTCCTCATATCTATTTTATGTAATGTCTTCACTTTTGCTGTTTCTGCAGCCACAATGTCTTCTCCTTCCCAGCCACTTCTCCATAGCCTACTTACCTCTCAGAGTCTCACTTAAGGCCTGAATTCTTCATAATGCTTTTCCACTGCTGTGCCTCTGGGACTTCTTTTTTCGCTGAACTTCTGTTGCACTTCCTGAATAGTTTAGCACCTGGCCGCTCAGCCTGTGCCTTTCTAGAAGTGAAAGAAGAGAATGTGCTTAGGTAAATGCATTGTCCACATTGTAAAGGGATTAAAAACATTTCAGATTGGCATATTCTGAACTCAGTGTATATTTTCCATGATTAAAAATGACCGCTGTAAAATTATCTTCATTAAGAAATGCAACATAGAGGAGACCTCAATGACCCCAAAGTAGATTTACACAGGATTCTTTTTTGGTTGTTGTTGTTTAAAGAATAGCAGTTCAGGGTTTAAAAACCACCACGGAAATTAAAATGTAGACATTCGAGGTCCCACTCTGGCCTTCACTAAGTTGACTACAACAATAATCTGTATAATCCATGTGTGGTAACCTAACTCTGCTCCAGGAACTCTGAACCTGACACCTCCCTTCCCTGCCTAATTGCTATGATTAATTTTCACACTTGTAACGTAATACTTGGCTCTGTGTTATAACAGAGACTCGAAGGTCTCAAAGCAGTTTAATTCCTGAATAACTAAAAAAATGCATGAGTGACCTAAAGGTGCTGAACAGCGCTTATGAACAGCAACTTGCTGTTTGGGCTGAATGAGAACTGTTTCTGGATTCCTGATGGCCTAGGTCTGGTGTGTGAATTCTTCCTGTGGTAGAAGGGAAATATCTAATGACAGCAAATTGCTTATTCTGGACCATTTTTGAGCCTGGTTTTAACATTAGGGGGAAAACACACCACATCTGCTGAGTAAAGAACCAGACGAGGCGTTTCACTGCAGTCTGGGTCCGAGGGAGTGCCTGTGGCCCACCTCAAGCCTCCTGTCCGGAACCTGAGGAACACTGCTGGCTGATGGATGAGCCACACAGGATGACTCCCCCTGGAGCACACGTCCTGCATACTTCAGAGTCAGCACTGGGATTGGAAACTACAAAATCTGGGGAAAGGAAGTTGTGGGGGAGGCGGTGGTGAGGTAGGGGTATGATTGAAACAGATCGACGCTCAATTCAACTCTAGGTGACCATTGATTTACTGCAGCTTGGGGACACTTGAACAGTTTAAGTAGCAGGGCAGAGTGTCTGGGTAAATTGGTAGCCTCAAGGCATAGATATAACTCCCCCACTTAGAAACACCTTTTAAAATAGCCAGTTCTCCTGCCTCCTTCCCCATCCCTCCCTGTCTCTTTCTTTCTCTCTCACCATCCCTCTTACATGTTCATATATCACAGACCTAAATGAATTACTGCTAAGTATCAGCCAATGGGCTTTAGAACGAAAAGCAAGACAAAACAAAAACCTGAGAGAACTAGGGCACAGCTGTGAAGAGGATTGCCCACGGTGGCTTGCAGATCACTCCTGCCACTGAGAGGTAAAAGTGTGCTCATCAGAGCTCAAGTAATAAAAGGAAATGGATTGACCGGACTTCAGGATGTCCAATTCTTCAGCTTTTCATAACTTCTGTGAACCAGTAGTTTAGGACCCCAACTGTTTTCAAGGCCCCTTTGCTTGATCCTAATATGTCTGCCACATAAAACAGAGACATGGTCATGGGGGAGGACTTCCTTTGGGGAGCCATCTAGTTCATGCAGAGATGAGGCTTCCAGCAGTGACTATGCTGTGCTATGCTCTGTACAGTGCCTGTTCTGCTGGGATTAACAGCAGAGCACCTACCTTTCACATCACAGCAGAGGATGAGAAAGACAGGAAAACAAAGCCTCCCGTCCCCCAAGCAAAACCAGTTTGTACTGACTCAATTTTCTTTCTTTTTTTCTTCTACTTCGGACTAGAGGTTTCTTTGTGAATTTGGGACACAAAAGCTTGACTTATATTGGACAATAATCAACGACAGGCATCTCTCCATGAATGGAAGTAACATGAGAAAAGCATGCAGCTAACACTATGCACAGTAGCAAAAACATGGAACCAACCCAGATGCCCATTGAAAGTGGACTGAATCAAGAAAATGTGATACATTTACATGATGGATTACTAAGCAGCCATAAAGAAGAATAAAATCATGGCCTTCACAGCAACATTGATACAACGGGAGACCATTACAGAAACAAAAAACTGAATATCACATGTTCTCATTAATAAGTGGGCCCTAAACATTGGAAACATGAGCACAAAGGCAGGAACTACTGACACTGGGCTCTGCTAATGGGAAGAGGAGGGAGGGTGATAAAAGCCACACAACCATCCATTGGGTACCATGCCTACTACCAGGGGGAGAGAGAGCTTGCTAGAGGCCCAAACCTCACCTGCATGCAATTTTCTTATGTAGCCAATCCTTGCAAGTATCCAACAACTCTAACATTAAAAAAAAGAAAAACATTATAAAAATAATATTTGAAATGGTTGTATTTCTCTAAATAAGAAAGCAATATTTAAGTAAATAAAATAAAAATAATATTTGAAATGGTTGTATTTCTCTAAAAAAGAAAAACATAATAAAATAATATTTATCTATTTTATTTTATTTTTTAAAATTTTTATTATAAAGATGTGGGGTACATTTCAGGGTTAGGTATATAAACATAGATCATGCAGGTACCCTTGTTGATGAGGTACGGCCCTCCCTCCCCTAGCAGTTTCCCTCAACTGCCAACCCCGCCCCCACCCTGACAGTTTCCCACTACTGCCAATTGCTTTCTTATAGCATTGTAATTGTTCAAGGTTAATTTATGAGTGAGAACATTTCAAATGGTTGTATTTCTCTAAATATGAGTTATTACCAGAAACAAGAAATTCAGTGGAGGCAGCAAATAGACTACTAACTGAGGAAAACTGAACCAGTGAAACAAAGCAAATTTGAAGAATTTCTGGGGAATGAAAAGGTAAAAGGATGGAAATATTAGTTAATAGAGAGTGATTATCAGGGATGCAGTCAGTGTAAGGGTAATAGCTTACTGGTAAAATAAAACTAGACAAATTTAACATAAATAATAAGGAAACATTAATGAAAGTGTTCCTGACCTAAAGGAAGACTTCAGTAAAAATGTTTAAAATGACTTAGATAAAATGAATGAAAAGACTTCCTCCTAGAGAGCCCACTGAAAGTTTTAAGCATTAAAGACAAAGAAAAAATTCTGTCTGTATTTAGGAAAGAAAGCCATGAGGATAAGCACAGATACTTTTTTTTTTAATTGAAACAGTAAATACCAGAAGAGAACTTAACACTCATTAGGGAACTTTGAAGGGAAACATGGAGACCCGGGAGGGCAGAGACTGCTAATAGTCCCTCAGTATTCACTCTCTCCTTCATCTTTTCAGTAACAGAAACTTCTGGATTTAGCTGGCCCCATGGTCTTCCTGCTGAGACTACATTTCTCAGGCTTCCTTGGACTTGGGTGTGGCCATATGATTAAGTGCAGGCTAGTGGCCTGGGAAGAGAAATGATGGGTGCAATTTCAAGCCATCCTCTTAAAGATGAGACTGCTTGGGTTTGGGTTCTCTCATTCCTCCCCTTAGATTAGAATGTGGCTGAGGTGTTGGATGTCAGCCTGGACCATTGGAAGGAGGTCAGTATCCAAGGACGTGGTGGGGCTGAACACTAAAGGGGCCTGGGTCCTTGGGTGATCCTGTTTCATGGAACTTCCTGGCAAGTCCTGGTTGATCCTTCTGGACTTATAGGAGAAGTAGACTTCTGCTTTGTCTGAACACATAATATCTTGTGACAGCATTATAGCCTGTGTTCTAACTGAAATGTGTGTGCCTTGTGCATGTAGACAAGTTGTCAGTTAGACATGACGTCAGAGAAAGGTTTATTTACTCAATGGAATAACCCAATAGCCCTTCAACACACGGTTTAGTAGCAATTAGAATCATAAGAAAATCTAAATATCAACCCAAGCCTTATACCTTATAAAATATTAACTCAGAATGGATCACACACATAAAAGTGAGATGTAAAACTATAAAACTTTTAGAGAAAATAAAAATAAAGTCTTTGGGACTTAGGGCTAGGCAAAGAACTGATGGATATAACACCAAAAGAGTACTCTATAAAAGGAAAAATTGATAAATTATATTGCATCAAAATTCAAAATGTTTACTCTGTGAAAGCCCATGTAAAGAGGGTGAAAAGACAAACTACTGACTAGGAAAAAGCATTTGCAAACCACTTGTCTGACAAAAAGTTAGTATCTAGAGTATATAAAGAGCTCTCAAAATTCAATAGTTTAAAAAAAAAAAAAGAACAAAACAAAAAAACCCAAATAATACAATAAAAAAACAAGCAAAATACGTTTAACTAAAGTCAATATACAGCTGGAAAATAAGCCCATAAAAAGATGTCCAACATCATTAGCCATCAGGGAAATGCAAATTAAAACCACAGTGAGGTAGCACTACACATTTATTAGAATGGCTAATATAAAAAAATAGTGACTATGCCAAACACTGGCAATGATGTGGGAAAACTGGATTACTCATGCATGGTTGGTGGGAATGTAAAATGGTGCAGTCATTCTGGAAAACAGCTTGGCAATTTCTTCAAAAAATTAAAGCTGTAATTACCTATGGCCTAGCAATTGCACTCTTAGGCATTTATTTCAAAGAAATGAAAACTTATGTTCACATAAGAGCTTGTATACCAATGTTCTTAGCAGCTTTATTTGTAATAGCCAAAAATTGGAAAAAGCCCTGATATCCTACAGCAAGTGAATGGTCAAACAAATTGTGGTATATCCATATTATGGAATATTACTCAGCAATAAAAAGAAACAAATTATTTATATATTCAATAACTTGGATGAGTCTTCAGGGAGTTATGCTGAATGAAAAAAGTCAATCCCCAAAAGTAAAAAGATTCAATTTATAAAACATTTTTGAAATATATAAATTTTAGAAATAGAATATTAGAGATTGTCAGGGATTGGGGCAGGGTGTGTGTGTGTGTGTGTGTGTGTGTGTGTGTGTGTGTGTGTGTGACAGAGAGAGAGAGAGAGAGAGAGAGATTATAAGATATTGGCTTACTGAGAAGTCCCTGTCCTCTACAAGCTGGGCACCCAAGATAGCTGTTGGTGTAGTTGGACAGGGCAGCGTTATGTATGAGTCTGAGAGCCAATGCCATAGATTACAGTTTTGGTCTGAAGGCATGAAAACCAGAAGCACCAGTGGCTGGAGATCAATGTCCCAGCTCAAGCAGAGGATTCTCTCTTCTTCCGTATTGTTGTTCTACTCAAGCCCTCAGTGGATTGGATGATGCCCACCTACATTGGGAAGGGATTTCCTCAGTCCACCAATTCAAATGCTAATATCTTTTGAAAACACTCTCACAGACACACCCAGAAATAATGCTGAAGCAGATATCTGGGTATCCTGTGATCTAGTCAGTTTGACACATAAAATTCACGGTCACACAGGGTATGGGAGGGAGATGGATGTGATTACAAAAGGGCAACACCAGGGATCCTTGCCATGACTGAGCTTTTTAGTATTTTGTTTGTGATGATGCATGAATAAATCTACACATGTGATAAAAGTGCATAAAGTGTGCATGTGCATGCATGCGTGCGCACATGTGCTCACACATACACACACACACAGAGGTCCAAGTAAAACTAAGACAATCTGAATAAGATTGGTTGGCTGTGACAATATAAATATCCTGGTGGTGATATTGTGCATAAGTTTTGCAAAATGTTACCACTGAAGGAAACTGGGTAAAAGGTAAATATAATTACTCTGAATTATTTCTTATAATTGCATGTGACTTTACAATTATCTCAGTAAAAATTTCAATTAAAAAAATACCAGGACTCAGGAAATATCCAACTACTTTCCTTAGATAAACTATTCAAAAACATTTTCCAGAACAATGAGAAATAAAAGAAAATTAAGAACTTTATTTGAAAAGGACTGAAAGTGAGCATTTATTGCTGGTAAGAATTTTATATACAAAGACATAAAAAGAGGCAGTCTACATTTAATAAAACATGACCTTTATACACCCAAATGAAATTTACAAAGGTTGTGATGGATGACAGAGTAAGGCAAAATTCTAAGTTTCTTATCTTCTATAAAGACAAAAAAATTATTGCTTTGTTGTTTCTGTTGATAATCCAATGCATGTTTAAGAATTATTGTGGAAACCTTAGTTGCCATTATGAGAACTAAAAGCAGAATGTTTACTTTCTGAATCATTGTATAAGAAAAACAAACAATATAGTCTATAAACAACAAACACACACACAAAACCCCTGAAGAAATATTATAAAAAATAAGTATAAAGCAAGATGGTGTAAATATCAAATCAAACAATTGAAGTAATCTAAAATGAGATAGTGAGTTAAAAAATCTGTGGTCTGGAATTAAGTTAAAAGCAATATTTGATCATATTGTCTTAAAGAAGAACTTGAAATGCTACCTTCGTGCAGAGGTGTCTTGAAGCTTGGGCTGGGCACAGGGATGGGTTTGGATTTGTCCACATGTTGTAGACTGAGGAGTTGAGGGGTAATCTGAGAGACAAAAATTTAGAATAAAAAAGGAAAACAAAAATGTAGGCAGAAAGTCTAAACGAAGTGTTGTTCCAGGAAGCTAGGCAGAGAAGCAGGATATGGAGGTCACTTGACAAGTGCAGCAGGATTTAGCATGAAGGTTGTGATATGGAATCTGGAAAGATTTCCCAAATGAGCAGGCCACAGTAGGACTTATTTTAAAATATATATTTTCCTTTGTTGTAACTGAGAAAGAGCTGTTTAAAGTGTCAGGCCAACTCAGAGATGTTGTCTGTGGGAGATACATCTGAAATCACTAATGGAGGAAAAAGTATTTGCTAATGTAACTGAAGGGTAAGCAAAGAGAACTCTGGGATATTGAAGCTAGGAAGGGGGTGGTCTCCCTGAAAGAGGTGTCTATGTCCCTCCCAATTCTCACCTTGGTTCTCTCTTGATTACTTTCCAACCATCCTTCTGCCCCTGCTGCCTCGTGGAACATTCTCATCAAGGTCATTTGTGGGCTCCATGAAGTGGTAGCCATTTACTAGTCTTTTTCTTACCTGATTCATCAGGCATTGGTTCTGTTCATGACTCTGCTGAAATGCTGTACTTGGCTTCCAGGACACCCCTATTCTGATCACTGTCCATCTATCTGACCTCCCTTTCTCAGCCTCCTTTGCTGGTTTCTTCTCTTCTCTTGAATCCTACATGTTGGAATGGTCCACAACTCAATGGTTGGACCTCTTCAAACAATAAATTTTAAGAAGATTGTCTTTACTCATTTCCCAGGGGAATTCACCCATTCTCATGACTTTAAATTCCCTGTATATGCTGATGAAAAGGAAGATGTAGATTTGATTTGCATTTGAGAAGCTGCTGGGAAAGCGGAGGCACTGTTTCCCATTTCATTTACTGGTCTCAAAGGCTGAATGAACAATACCATCTAGGTCAGGCTTTCCCAGCATTGGCATCTTGGACTATTATGTCATGTATCATAGGATGTGATGTGACATATGATATGATATAATAGGATATATTATAGGATGATGAGCAGCATTCCTGGTCTCTACACACTAGATGCCAGCAACACCCTCCCTCACAGTTATGGCAATCAAAAGTGCCTCCAGATAATGCTAAATGTCCTCTGGGGTGCAAAACTACCCTTGTTGACAACCACTGGTATAGGCAATGAGAGAAGAAGGCTAGAATCCCCATAGAAAAGAAGGAAAGACTGGGTGTGTGTACTCAATGAATTGGATCAATTTAGGCTGGATATGGTGGCTCATGCCTGTAGTCCTGCACTTTGAGAGGCTGAGGTGGGAGCATTGCTTGAGTCCAGGAGTTCAAGATCAGTCTAAGTAACAAGCCAAGTCCTTGTCTCTACAAAAAATCAAAAAATTAACTGGGTGTGGTGGCACGTGTCCGTAGTCCCAGCTACTCAGGAGGCTGAGGCTAGGAGGCTGAGGCCAGAGGTTTGCCTAAGCCTGGGAGTTCTGGACTGGGATGAGCCACGATCATGCCACCACACTCCAGCCTGGGTGACAGAGTATAACCCTATCTCAAAAAAAAAAAGGATCAATTTAAAAATTAAACATGAATAACATTAAATCTAGAGAAGCAGGAAGATTCTGAGGTAGGGTTTGTAATCTACTGACAGCAAAAAATATTTTGTGTATTGTATTGTTGGCAGTAAAATATATTTCAAGAAGCAATGTCTCCAACAGCCAAGCTGACTGTTCATTTTGTATAAAACATCTGTATTTACGAATGAGGGAAAGAGTTAAGAGGTTGGCAAGGAAAGTCAAAATTTTTAATGTCATTTGCTTGATTGCCGACCTTTTTGATAATTTTGTTTTTCCATTTAATGTTGCCAAGTGGAGCTGAGTATTCCTTATGGACTCATAAGTGCATAAGCCCAGAGCTCAGTAGATATTTATGTAGGGCTAACTTACATGGTCAATCAAGATCACCTATTAATGCATCAGTCACATAATGGTCATTTTAGGGTGATTGCATAGAATCTGATGAGGCATTTACTGTCATCATAGCTGAGCAAATTAAATTGAAGGTTGAAGGTTAATTATACACTCACTTAATTTCAGGGTTTCCCTTCTTCTTCTCTCTTTCCCTATCTCTTTAATTCTCAGTTTCCACTAATTTCTTCTTTCCTTTTCAACGATGTTATGCTTTTGATGAATGCAGAGAAAAAAGAAAGCAGAGGAGTAGAGTAGTGAATACAGGGGGAGGGCAACATTTTTTTTATTGAAGTTGGGAAGGAATTGCAGTGTTTTAAATAAACAAAACTCTGAAGTCTCCATATAATCATCGGTCTATTATTAATCCAGAATTTTTTCTGGGTTAGAAAGAGATGGCAGATTCATGCTGCTCTGAATATTATCTTTTGTAAATCTTATATTTCTCAGTGGTCTTATTATTGATTTTTTTTCATGTGGTTAGGCTAACTGTTAAAGCAATATGAATGATGGGAAGATTTGTCCAGAGTTTCTTTGCCCTGCCTTAGAATACTTCCATAACAAAATCCAGAAAGTGCCTGCATCTTGCAGTTTTTATGGAAACAGTGATTATTGTTATTTTAACTCACAAATATAAAAATTTGCCAATATTAATCTGTCTTTGCTTTGTGTAAATTCAGATGGTTTTGAAATAAGAGCCAAGGTAGAAAGATAGATGTAAGGATAAACTTTTAATGAAGACATTAGAAGAGAATGTTAATGAGGAAGCAGGAAGTTTGAACAAGTCTTGATCATGTTTTCATAAATATTTGTGCAGGAGATGCAGCAAATTCCGATATGTAAACACTATTAAAAGAAACATTTTCCCATTTTTTCTTCCCCATGAGTTTTGCAGAATTTCAATCACATTTTTTCTCTCCCCATTCTCCATTACAAATTTGCACATTGTGAGATTACATGTTTAATACTTACATAGAAGTAGAAAATGAAAAGCAAAGTTTTCTGTCATGCATGGCAGGTTTTGTGCATATCAAGTTGCGGATGGAATTAGAAATAATGAAATTAGGGTACAAGTCCTATTTTCTACACCTCAATGGTGTCTGAAGGATGTGGTGAAGACTTCACAAGTTTTTAGGAAAGAGATGGAGAACATATTTAGCTCATAAGATGAAAATGTACCTTGATGCACATTTGCATTCACTATGCTTAAAAGAACTACATGGTATTTTCAAAAGTAGATTTACTAATTTAATTCCTAACAAGTGAACCAAGGGCAAGACTTTACGTAAAGGAAGCAAACATCTTTCAAATAACTTGCTTATTTTTTTACTCAGTTAAAATCCACGAGTTGAGGCCCAGATTGGTGGCTCAACCTGTAATCCCAGCACTTTGGGAGGTTGAGGCAAGTGGATTGCCTGAGCCCGCCGGTTCGAAACCAGCCCGGGCAACTTGGTGAGACTTCATCTTTACAATAAATCAAAAATTAACTGGACACGGTAGCGTGCGCCTGTAGTTCCAGCTACTTGGAAGGCTGAGGTGGAAGGATCATCGGTGCCCAATGGGTCCATGCTTGGGTGGCAGTGAGTGTGCCACTGCACTCCAGCCTGGGCGACAGAGTGAGAGATACCAAGTCAAGAAAAAAAAAAAAATCCATGAGTTAAAAAAAAAAGTCCTATAGATGACAAGTGAATATTTTTTTCTGACTGAGGAACATATTCCCATGAATGCCAAGCTTACTGCAAGAGTTTCAACTCTTGTTCAAGTGCTTCAGAATCCCTGATGTAACCTTAGGAAAGTCATAGGTTCTCTCCCATCCTGTAGTTCCTTATCTGTAAAATAAGATGGTTGAAATAGAAACATTGCATAGTCCCTTCTGGTATCCTATGATGACATGCTCTTTACGTCCTTAAGTGGAATGATTATGGCAAATTAGGGAAACTTCCATGGAGGGTGAGTTGCTTTGGATAATAGGCTTTGTTCTTCTAGAGAACTTATATTTTTGCTACAAATTAATTTCTTCCTCTGCCCCAGTTCTACTCAGAACCAGAGCAGACATAACCTCTCTGCTTTTTCCCCTCAAAATCCCTTTTGTCCTGGAATTTTCACAAGTTATGACAGTTCTCATCTTCGAATTCAACCTCAGGAAAGAAACATGAAGTAGCGAATAATTACAGCTTAGTAGAAAGTCCATGACTTGTTGATATATCTTGTTGCTATCTTTTGTTGCTAAAGAGATAAATAGTTGGTAGCAAATCACGGTGAGAGCAGGATTTTGGCATAGGATAGATTTTGTACACTCAGAAAAAAGGTGCTTGTGTCTGGCTCTGATTCCAAGCTTCTGATTGAATGGATGAGAGAAAATAGAATTGCCTTTTCCAAGAATTCATTGTTTCATCTCTGAACTTCACCTGGGTCAGGGCATCTTACTCTTCTTGAAGGACCGCCTTCAACCTTGGTGTGCTCAGTGTTGTCTCTTGTGTCATTACCTCAACTCCTAAAACTTCCTTCATTTCACAAAACCTTTCTCAATCAACTGGATAAAAGTGGGTGCATCCCGATACGCTCTTCCTTTCTACCTTTCTCCAGCGCTTAGTTTGGCTACAGGGATAGGATACAGGAGGGAATAATATGCTCAGTTCTCACTTTGGTTTTTTTTTTTTTTTTGAATTGTAGTCTCATTCTGTTGCCCAGGCAGGAGTGCAGTGGCACACTTCTGGTCACCGCAGACTCAACCTGCTGGGCTCAGGCAATCCTTCCACCTCAGTCTTCCAAGTATCCGGAATTACAGGCACGCCCTACCATGTCCAGTGAATTTTTAAAATTTATTGTGGAGATGAGGTCTCACCAAGTTGCACAGGTTGGTCTTGAACCCCTGGGCTCAGGCAGTCCTCACACCTCCACCTCCCAAAGTGCTGGGATTACCAGCTTGAGCCATGGCGCCCAGCCCTCACTTTGTTTTGAAGAGTTTTCATTCGCCCCAATGCTTCTGAAAAGTTCAAAACCATTCTTGTGCCTATTCTTTCTGGAATATAGTCTCACTAAAACTCAGGGAAAATGTTCTTGAATGCTTTAATTGAGTTTTCAAGAAGTGTGTTCTCCAAAATGAATTACCCAAACTCCGCATTTTGGCCTTACTCAGTGATAATCTATATACATCCCAGCATATGAAGAAAAGATTCTTTTTCTAAAATGCAATCATAAACCAGACAATCCTGGGTAGGATGTGAACAACAACCTCTCAAATGCTGCTGCAGGAGGGGTGCTTGATAGTGTCAAATGGGTCCATGATGCATGAATTGGAGGGGCAGTTTTAGCTTCCAACCTTAAGCAGGAAGCCACAAATCTTCTCTACAAAATGATGCTAACCATCCCATGCCCTAGCCCTCACCGGCTCTGCTCTCCTCTCTGTCCCCTGCCAATGACCACAGAGCAGAATCTGATTAGACAATGGGAACATGGACACATCACATTGCATCCTGCTGTTGGAGAGATGGTCAGCTTTTGCAAGGAGATTTGAGGTGAGTGGGGACTTCTATAGAAATCCACACACAAAATGCAGTGATCAAGTACACACAGAGCCCCTGATTCAAGGAGGAACCAGCTCCTTGAATCAAGAAGTAGATGTTTTCACTGGTCACATGAGCATCAAAGTAGGATCATGAGCACAGCCAGAGGAGAGAGGAGGGAGGGGGACATATGGCAACACAGTGGGTACCTGGTCCTCTATGGGGAAAGAGAGGGCCTGCTAGAAGCTCAAACTTCACCTGCATGCAACCTATTTATGTAGTAAATCCCCACTTGTACCCCACAGCTCTAAAAAAATTTATATATATAAATTTTTATATACATAAAATTTATATGTATAAAAATTTATGTTTATACGTGTGTGTGTGTGTGTGTGTGTATGTATATATTTTAAAGTGGATGTTTCAGAGAGACCATGGGGCATGGAATCGGTTCTTGACCACCCTGGAGAAATTTCACAGGCTCTTTGCTGTGAGATACCCACTGTAAATTTTGGGGGGTACACTGACTTCATTGACATAGAGTGCATTTAAGTTATCTGGATTCCGAATATGAGTTCAGTATTCTCAACAAATTTGTGTTGCTTAATGAAGGCATAAACACCCTCATATTAGCCATTACAACTAATAACTACCCAAAATTCAGTAACTTAATACACTAGAAGCTTCTCACTCACATAATGGCCCAATGTAGGTGTTCATGGCCAGCAGGGACATTTCCACCCCATGGGATTCAGGGCCTTTTTCATCCATCTGTGGATCTATCCCGTTTAGGGGTTCAAGCATTCCTCACTGAAATGCTGGGTGGGGAAGCAATGTTTTACTGTAGTGGTTGTTGTGGTTGACTCTCATTGCTCCATATAGCCTCAGAAAAGAAACCTGAGCTCATCAGGTTTATTTTTCTAGTGCCTGGTTTAAAGAGGGCCTGTGAATCAATATAGAAACTGACACCTGGGGCAACCCCTTCGGGTCTCCTCCCACTGTAGGAGCTTTTCTGTCCTCTTAATAAGTCGTGGTTTACATTGTGTGGTTCCAGTGCCTGGATTTATTATTTCTTTAGAGACTGCAAAATAGTCTAATTCTATCATTATTTGCTTATCAGCTGAAATTCTTCTATATAGAGAAGCTACCCCTACTCAACCCATTATCCACCAGAAGAAATGCTATAAGAAAGGCAAAATAAATGTTCTATTCTTCCTCTTTATTTCCCAGATTTTCAAATAATAAGATGATTCCCCAGCATCCTCCAAAAGTATTTGATGGGGTTTTGTTGTTGTTGTTATCATTATAAACACTTGCATTGAAACCCTCCCCAAAATAAAAATAAAAATAAATAAATAAATAAATAGTGCTTTTAAAAAAAATTAAAAAATAAAAGAAACTGACACTTGAAGGTAAATCCATTGGGGGATCTCAAGAAAAGGTTTTCTTTCCCTTAAGAAAGAGTTACCAGATTGTTTGCCTGGATATGATACCAGAAACTACTATCAGTTAAAGATGAAACCCATACTGAGCATAGGCAAATGAAGACATGGAAAGCAACCAGATATGTGATGTTGTTTTCAGGCTGCTGGAGAACTGGAAACCTCCTTACTTCTGAACTTTTAAATGTAACAATTAGCAAAAAGGCTTTACGGCTGTAGCCACTGTGTGTCAGATTTCTATTACTTCCTGTCAAAGAAACCCTTGTCCATAAGAGTTTCTTTTTCATGGTGATGAGCAGAAGTAAAATCTGATTAAACAGAGCCATGCATGGTGTGCATACCAGAAGTCTCAGCTACTTGGGAGGCTGAGGTGTGAGGATCATTTGATCCCAGGAGTTGGAGGCTGCAATGAGTTATGATCATGCCATTGCACTTCAGCCTGGGCAACCGAGCTAAACCTTGTTTATAAAGGAAAAAAAATTGATTAAATAATTTTTGTTTGCAGTTACTACATGCAAGGTCCTGGGCTTGGAGGTGCAATTATGAGAAAGGCAGATTTTTTGTTGTTGTTCTTAGTGAATTTTCAGCACATTTTTGATAAGCAATATGGAAGGAAAAGTTGCTGAGAATACTTACGTTTTCAACAGTCCTTTGACACTGGCTGTTTCCCATAACTTGTTTCCCATGAATATACTGTTGTGTACATTCAGCTTTCTGTACAGTATTCAAACATCCTTTTGGTTTATTACTGAGATTTGTCTATTGCAGTTCTAAGAAAATACATGCTAGAAATGAGCCAGGGACTTTGCCAATTTTCAAAATATTATTTACCAGGAATAATTTGATATTTACAAGTTTGATGAATATATAACATGTTTATTATTAATATTTATCAACGCACAACAGATTGCATGTCCACTGTGCATAAGGACTTATTTTGCTGTCTGTTGAAGTAGTTGCTTAAAGTGAAATGGTTTATTTTGCCACTTACTTTTTTTCTGTAAAAAAATGTCTTTTGGAAGTAAATTTGGTACAATTCCATTTCTCTCTTTCCTTACAATACTGGGAGGCAGAGCCAGAGATGTGCGTTTGCTGTGTCTTTTGAATGTGAATCCTAGAAGCAGACATTTGCCTCTGAGAATTCTAATGCACATTGAACTGACCCCAATAGATACAGTCTTCTTGGTCTAATCGCTAGTGAACTTGGACGATAGGCAACTTTATTGCTTTTGTTGTCTTTCTTTAAGAAAATGACATAAGGTGAGCAGTGCAGTTTTCCTTACTCCCCAGTGAAAAGCTGACTTTCAGAATTAATTTAGCATTGACCTATTGGTGAATGACCCATGCTGGTCAATTTAATAATGATGGAAAAATGCTTTGGGTTCATTAATAGGCATTTGGAAAGTTTCCAGGGTAAAAAATACGGTGTTTATTATTATTCATCTATAAAAACTTTTACCATTTAGAAACTGTACAGAACATTACAATGAAGTTTATTTCAGTTCAGAACTTGATTACAAATCTGCCTGTCTGCAGTAAGAATTTCCTTGTGGAACTCCAACCACGTGGCTTTTTGCATGGGATATAGCAGTACTGAGAGCACTTTGTTAGAGAAAATGGTCAATTAATCTCCATTCAACAGTTTAGTTTAGCCCATCACTACAAAGCCATGATAACAAGTTTTAACATGATGCAGATGTTGCTGTGATTCTAGAAATGAGCACATTCTTTATCCTGTGGTATCCCAGTTCATTGGTGTATTTTCTGACTTTGGCAGAAAATTAAAGTGTTCACAGGATTTATTTTTAAAGACTTTTTTTTCTCCTTCTTCAGTGTGTGGGAATTAAATAAAATACCTCTTATTTTTGGCTTTGCCATTGATATTTCTCTGGAGCCAAAAAGAAGAATAATTCTGGGCTTTACATTTTACCTGCTTCTTTTCACAAGATACTTATGAAGCCTAAGACATTTCCTGAAAAGTAAAGTTGAACGGTGGAGGGTGGGGCCAATTCATGCATTCATTCAATAAATATTTATTGTCTGGGTGCAGTGGCTCATGACTGTAATCCCAGCAATTTGGAAGACCAAGGCACGAAAACTGCCTGAGCCCAGGAGTTTGAGACAGGCCTGGGAAAAGGAGTGAGACCCCGTCTCTACAAAAAATAAAAAAATTATCTGGGTGGTGGTGCATGCTTGTAGTTCCAGCCACTCAGGAGGTTGAAATGGGAGGATCACTTGAGTCCAGGAGTATGAGGTTATAGCGAGCCATGATCACACCACTCACTTCAGCCTGGGCGACAGAGACATTCTGCCTCAAACAAAAACAAATAAACAAATAAGTATTTATTGAGGACCTGTGATGTTTCAGAGATTCTGTTGGGTTCCAGCAGGCACAGGTGGTAACAACAAACATTATTTGGGTCCATGACACATTTAATTGGTACTTACAGAAAAAATAATATCTCTGAGAAACATCAGCGTAATTAACCATGGCTCCCAGGGAAAAAATAAACGAGTTAATCAGCTAGTACATCCTAGGGAAAAAAAGGTTACAAAGCACTCTAGTTAAGGGAAGAATAGTTAGGCTGGAGTCAGTCAGATAATCAGTTCTCAACATTCACTCGACAATGAGAGCTGTGGTGCTCTCTGCTAGAATATGGAGGTGCACTAGGGACACTCACAGACAGGTAAACTAGTCACTAAAATGTTTTATGATGAGAGCTACAGTGAATGGAAGTACCATACGTGATTTGTAAAGACACAGTAGCTCACTCTGTCTTGATGGGATGGCATGAGATTTTTTGGAGAAAAGAATGTTTAAACTCAGTTTTGACGTATGAGTGGGCATCAGTGGGAGAAGGACCCGTGAGGCAGAGGAAATCACACGAACAAGGCACAGGGAGGCATGAGAGAACATGATGTGTTCTGGAGAGCTTTCAGATTTGTACATAAAGAGTATAATATAGGAAGGTCTGTGTTGAGGGGTGGTGAAATTTGAGGTTGGAAATGTAGCCAGGACCAGATCCCAAAAGAGCTTATAGGTAATGAACTAGTAGTGCTTCCCCCAAATGAGATCAAGAGTCATGAAAAGTTTTTACGTGGCAGAGAGAGCCAACACCTTTGGAAATGCACGTCTCTGACATGGGGAATAGATTGAGGGATGGAATTGGAGGCAGGAACACAGGACAGGAATCACTGGGAGGTGGGGTGTATATGCATGTGTCACAAGGCGGTGGCGATCCTACTGGCATCTAGCAGGTAGAGACAGAGTTTCTGCTAAATGTTCTATAATCCACAGGTCAGCCTCCCACACCAATTATCTAGGCCAGAATTTCAATAGCGACAAGGTTGAGAAACCCTGTGTAACATTATGATAAATATTCCTAAAGTACTCATTTGACTCACTCGCACTTTTGTTATGAATACTTGGATATTACACAAATACAGAACTGACAAGTAGAGATGCTTCTGCTGGTGAATAGAATTATATGGAACATAAGGGCCAGAGTAGCTTTCAACATCATCTAGTGGTATTTTTCTCTTTCAAGCTCGCTCATTAAAGATAAACTCTTATGCTTTTATGCAAGGTCCCAAAGAACACAGAGGGGGAGGTGCAGCTGCTTTTGCTGTTCCAGGCAGTTCCTGGGCAACTTTTTGAGACCCTGTGATTCCGTTCAATATAGTTTGTAAAATTTTCATCTAGTTTAACGTTCCTTAGTCAACCTATAAGAAAATGAAAGTGTAGAGAGATTAAGTGATTTTCCTATGATCAGGTATTGGGCTGGTGACAGACCAAGGTCTTCCAATTCCATGCTCTTCTAAAACAGATTGGAAGATCTAAACAATTAGGTTACTTATTATTGCTTTTTAAAAATTTTACCAAACTATCTGTATAGTCTATTGACATACACTAAAAAATCATATATATATACACACACAAATATATATGAGCTTACAGATATATAAATATAAATCACTATTTTGCTAAAAATTGCACATAATTAAAATGCTATATTATATATCATATTGTAGATGTCTCTATATATATATCTGCTAGGGCTGCCATGATAAAGAACTACAGACTGGGTGGCTTAAACAACAGACACTTACTTTCTCACTGTTCTGAAGTCTGGAAGTCCAAGATCAAGGTATTGGCAGGATTGGTTTCTTCTGAGGCCTGTCCTTTTGGTTTGTAGATGGCTGTGTCCTTGCTGTGTCTTCACATGGTATGGTCTTCCCTCTCCACTTGTTTGTGTTTAGATTTCTTCTTCTTATAAGGACATAAGTCATATTGGCCTGGAGCCCATCCTAATGACCTCATTTCAATATAATTGCCTCTTTAAGAACCTGTCTCCAAATACAGTCAAATTCTGAGGTACTGGGGGTTAGGACTTCAATGTATGAATTTTGGGGGATCACAATTAAGTCATAACAATATAGAGATACAGGCCAGGCCTGGTGGCTCATACCCATAATCCCAGCACCTGGGAAGGCCAAGGTGGAAAGATTGCTTGAGTCGGAGTTCGAGATCATCCTAGGCAACATAGGGAGACCTCATCTCTACAAAAAACTAAAAAATTGGCCAGATGTAGTGGTGGCGCATGCCAGTAGTCCCAGCTACTGGGTAGGTAGGCGGAGGCAAGAGGATACATATATATGTGGAGAGAGAGAGAGAGAGAGAGAGAGAGAGAGAGAGAGAGAAATTTTGTGTTTGTTGGAGAGCGATCATCACTCTTAACAGAGTGCTGCTGATCTACCCTAGCCCATGAGACATCTTCTTCTTGTGAAATGGGACTGCAGTTCCAGACCCTTTTTTACCAGGTCACCATGAGAGGGATCCTCAGAAAGAATTGTAAAATAGCTGATATTGAGGAATGCTCCAAAGGGACTCAATGTGCTGTGAGACTCTTTGATAAAAACCTTTAAATGAATTTTGCACACCGGTTAGTCTGAATCATAATTATATTGCATTATTGTTCTTGCAAAGAGTACATTTATGACAAGTTGGGAGCTCCCCAAGTACTTTCTGCATGCTAGGAATATAGAAAGCTGACCTGAGGAAACAGAGGCAAGGGATTCAACACTCATTAGCTTGTTGCATTTATCAGAAATCTGAGCTTTGAGATTTTATGCCTGCCGCTTCTACCTTTAGAAACCTAGGAGTTTATATTCAAACTCAATTTTTGAACTTTGAGGAATGGGTTGCTAGTCTTGCACTTGAATTGGGTAGTCACAGGCTTTCATGGACTATATCTGTATTCAGTTGTACAGTGGTGGGGTTTGTTCAAAGCAAGTGATGCTTCCTAATTTTGAGACGATGTGCTCATCTAAGTTGGGAGAATGCTCTACACAAGAGAAAGAAAATGTGATGGCATTACTTTACTTATGTCCAGAAAGAAAGAAAGAGCCTGTCAAGTTATGATTTTGACTTAAATGTACAAAAGTAACTCTTTGTAAAGAGCACCTGAGTTGGACCTTGGAAGAGGAGTTTCTACTGCAAAAGTACATCCCCCATGGTGTTCTGTGTCTGTCCTAACTGTCCCAGTGCTGGCTTGTATGCCCTCTTGCTTGGGGTACTGATGAAGACACGGCCTTCCTGTATCCCACTTTCTCAGCCAGCAGAGAGATCTGCCTAAAACACCATCTAATCGTGTTGTTTCCCAGACACATCTTAGAAAACTTTGAATGACTTCCTTTTTTAGACACCAAAGTTCATCTTCTCTGCTTGGTGTTTGGATCCCTCACATACTGGACCTTTCCCTCCATCCTTACCCTCTCCACCTCTGAACCCCGAATCCAACCCTACAGATATGCTCACTCTGGCTCCTACATTTTACCTACTTCCTTCCATCTGAGTCTCTGTTCAATTGGTCTCCTGTTCCCTGGATACCATCATTTCTGCTTGTCATCTGTTAGATCCATTTTTTTCAATTCCAGTCCTCTCCTCTGTCCCAGGAGTCTTCTCTAGTCTTCTCAACATGACTAAACTCTATTAGCTGCCATGTATCTCACCATATACCTTGTATCTGAGCATTTATTTATGTTCAGTTTTTTTCTCACTAGATTGTGACCTAAAAGTATAGAACTGTCTCTTAATCATGGGTCATTTGTTCCCCTACAGGGATTCCAAAATGTTTTATACAAAGGATACCCTTCAACAAATATCAGCTGGATTGAATAAATAGACCCATATCTAACAATCAATGATGAAAATTTACACCATGTAAAAAAGTTTTGGTTCTGCTGTAAATGCCATGTGGTTTGAAGCAGTAACCTCTCCACCAGACAAGGTAAGCTGAGCTAAGAGTGAGACATGGAGCTGTGGAAAGGCTACCCTTGCTTCTCATGGGCCAAGTGGATATCCAGATTAGGTTGCCTGGCTTATTACTAATTATGGTCGTGAACGGACTGCTGATATGGCTTCTTGCACTTGGTGCTTTTGATAGATGAATGCTAACATCCAGTAATCATAAACACACTAGAATTGGTGCTCTTTCAAAAGCAATGGCTTCTTTCGAAAATCTTGATCTGGTTGGATAAGCAGCATGGAGTTTCTGTAGTCATGTTTCACGATGGGCCATGGATCCCGATGTCATTCATTTCTACATACTGCTTTAGGATGGGTTTCTGTTCTAACTGAAAATCACTTTCATTTTACAGAACTCGTTTGTGGCAAATGACACATAAAATTTCTTAGCATCTAAGGATTGAGCCTGCTTCATTTATAGAAATTATTTTGTGAGCAGATTATACATAAACTGAAGACACTATACCATAGTTTAAGAAAAATCTAAAGGAAGAAAATGGAGGAAAATAATAAAAATACATACAGAAATTAATTTAAAAGACAACAAAAAATTATGAAGAGAAACAACACAAGCAAACTTTAAGTTGGTACCCTGAAAATATACAATTTCTTTCTTATGCTCTACTAATAGCATCCCAGTGTAATTTATCTCATACTCTTTCCTGATCTACATGTATGTCTTCATTCTCATTTTATCTATTTCTATTGTGCCTGTGTTATTCTGTTGCTCCAAGTATTGTTTAATTTTTGGTTTCTCTCTTTCTTGCACAGTTTTACCAGTAATTAATCCATTTTGAAAATTTTCCTCTAAGAACTAGTGTTTGCTTGTGTTGTTTCTCTTCATAATTTTTTGTAGTGTTTTAAATTAATTTCTATATGTATTTTTATCACTTTCCTCCATTTTCTTCCTTTAGATTTTCCTGTGATATTTTTCTCGTTACCTTTAGTCATAAATTTTTTAATGGTATTATTGAGGCATAATTTACATACCATAATATTCATGATTATTAAGTGTATAATTCAAAGAATTTTAAAAGCAAATTTATAGAGTTGTGTAACCATCACCACAATGTAGTTTCAAATTTTACCATTGCTCCCCCAATTTTTCTTGAACCTGTTTGCAATAAGTCCTTGCTTCCACTCTCCTGGTCCCAAGCCCTAGATAACCACTGATCTACTTTCTGTGTCTAATAAACTCACCTTTTCTGGATATTACATATAAAAAGAATCATAAAATATGTAATTTTTTGAGTCTGGCTTCTTTCACTTCACATAATGTTTTTCCATGTTATATCATGCAATGTTCATCCATGTTATTGATATGCATGTATATATATTGCTGAATAGTATTCCACTGTGTGAATATACAATATTTTGTTTATTCACTGGCCAATGGTCATTTGGATTGTTTCCAGTTTTTAGTTATTATGACTAATGCTGCTATGGACATTGGCATACAAATCTTTGTGTGGACATATCTTTCCACTTCTTTTGGGTATATTTCTAAGAGTAGAATTGCTGAGTCGTAAGGTAATTCCCAATTTTTCTTAATTTAAAATGTCTATGGTATTTCACATTCTTTTCGGTAATGAGTGAGGATTTCAGTTTCTTCACATCCACATCAACCCTTGCTTGCCATTGTTTATCTTTTTTTGACTATTATAATTCTAGTAGATGTGTTGTATTCTCATTGTGGTTTTAATGCGTATTTCCCTAATGTTTAATGGTGTTAAGCATCTTTTCATGTGCTTATTAGTCACTTATATGTCTTTGGTGAAATGTCTATTCCAGTCTTGGCCATTTAAAAAATTGAGTTGTTTTGTCTTCTTATATTGTGTTGAAAGAGTTCTTTATCAGATATATAATCTGCAAATATCTCCCCCAGTCTGTGACTTGTCTT
Organism: Tarsius wallacei; assembly: GCA_963574415.1. NCBI lineage: Eukaryota > Metazoa > Chordata > Mammalia > Primates > Tarsiidae > Tarsius > Tarsius wallacei. The sequence goes on from CAUYQG010117464.1 coordinate 23,332, forward strand.
TTTAATTACTTAAGTGTGTCTTTAGAAGTAAAACATTTTTAACTGTAATGAAGCCTAATTTTACAATTAAAAAAAAAAAAGACTTGTGCTTTTAGTGTTACTTCTAAGAACTCTTGTCTAATCCAAGGTCACATAGATTTTTCTCTTATGTTTTCTTTCACAAATTTTTATAGTTTGAACTCTTAATTTAGGTCTAGAATTCTAGGATCCAATTGAGTTGGTTAGTACATGTTGTCAGAAAAAAGTCAGAACTGTTTTTTTTTTCTTTTTGCATATCGATACCCAGTTGTCTCTGCACCATTTGTTGAAAAGACTACACTTTTTTCATTGAATTATCTTGGCAATTTATCAAAAATCAATTGAACATAAATTCAAGGGACTATTTCTGAATTCTCAGTTCTGTTCCATCGATGCATGCCTATCTTTACATCAATGTCAAATAGTCTAAATGATTGATGCTTTATAGCAAGTTTGGAAATTGGGTAGTATGCCTTCCAACTTGTTCTTCTTTTTCAAAATTATGCTGAATGAATAGATCTTTTGCATTTCCATCTACATTTTGGGATCAGTTTGTCAATTTCTACAGACAAGACTACTGGACTTTTAATAGGGATTGCATTGTTGCATTGGATCTATAGACCAGTTTGAGAATAAATGCCAACAATTTGACTGTGATGTGATCTCTTTGTTTTTATTCTATGGGGGTTTGTGGAACTTCTTGGATCTGTAGATTATCTTCTCTATTTACCAAGTTTAGAAAATTTTAGGACATTATTTCTTCAAATAGTTTTCTGTTTCTTTTTCCTTTTTTTCTTATGGAAATAACATTATAACTATGCTGTTGTTCCACAGGTCCTTGATGATTTTTTCCAATCTTGCTTGCTCTGTTTATCAGATTGGATGCTTTCTATTGATCTGTCTTTAAAAATTTTTTTATTTTATTATAGGACTATGGGGTACAAGTGAGGATTAACTAAATAAGTAGGCTACATACAGGCAAAGTTTGGGCTTCTAACTAGCCCTCACTCCTTTTGGTAATGAACCAAGTATCTTTGTGTTGTCATGTGCCTCTCACCTTCCTCCATCCCTCCCTCTCCTAGCTGTGCCCAGAGCCAATCACTTCCTTGTACTAATGTGACTAATGTTCAAGACCACTTATGAGTGAGAACATGCAGTATTTGGATATTTTTTTCTGTGATAGATCACTTAGTATGATGGTCTCCAACTTCATCCAATTTGCTGCGAGTCCATGACTTTTTCTTCTTTATGTTTGTATAATTTTCCATCATGGATTTGTATCACATTTTCTTTATCCAGTCCACTTTCTATGAGCAGTAGAGTTGGTTCCATGTTTTTGCTACTGTGAATAGTGGGGCAAGAAACATGCATGTGCAGGTATCTTTTTTGTAGAATGATTTATGTTCCTGTGGGTATATTCCCAGGAAAGGGATTACTGGATCATATGAAAGGTCAATTTTTAGTTCTTTTAGGAATCAGCACACTACTTTCCATAGAGGTTGAACTAGCTTACACTCTCACCAACAGTGTAAAAGCGTTCCCTTTTCTTTGCACCCACACCAGCATCTGTTGTTTTTTGACTTATTAATGATAACCATCTTTACTGGAGTTAGGCAGTATCTCATTATAGTTTTGATTTGCAATTCTCTGATGATGAGTGAGGTTGAGCATTTTTTCATGTGTTTGTTGGCTGCTTGTTTGTTGTCTTTTGAGAAGTGTCTGTTCATATCCTTTGCTCACTTTTTAATGGGATTGTTGTTTTTTTTTCCTTTCACTTTGTTTGAGTTCCTTGTAGATCCTGGATGTTAGACCTTTGTCAGATGCATGATTTGCAATTTTTTTCACCATTCTGTGGGTTGCCTCTTAGTCTCTTGATGGTTTCTTTTGCTGTACAAAAGCTTTTCAGTCTTGATGAGGTTACATGTATCTATCTTAACTTGTATGGTCTTCACTTTTGGGGACTTGGTCAAGAATTTGTTGCTGACTCCAGTGTGCATAAGGATATTTCCTTTGTTTTCTTCTAGGATTTTTATAGTTTTAGGATTTTTATAGTTTTAAGTTTTAGGTTTGGTCTTTGATCCATTTTGAGTTGATTTTTATATATGGTAGGGGTCCAGTTTCCTTCTTCTGCATGTGGTCAACCAGTTTTCCCAGCACCGTTTGCTAAATATGGTCTCCTTTCCCCTTCCCCAGTGATTGTTAATGGTGATTTTGTTGAAGATGAGTTGGTTGAGACACTGTGTTTTTGCTTCTGTAATCTTTGTTCAGTTCCATTGATTTATGTACCTAATCTTATGCCAATAGCAGGCTGATTTGGTTACTGTAGCCTTGTAATAAAGTTTAAAGTCTGAAAATGTGATACCTTCTGCTTAGATCCTTTCGCTGAGGATCTAAGGATCTATTTGGCTATTCATGCATGTGTTCTTACTGAAATTATCAAACCTATGTCTGGAATCCGTGAATTTCAAGCAATGATGAAAGTCAGTTTTAAAATAATATAATGAAAGTTTAGAGGCAAAATGAGAGCTTTATAATTCTTTCTTCAAATATTCCTGAGTTATGGAAAAAGATTTTCACATTTGATAGTAACTTATAGAAAAAAAAATTGAACTTCTTAATTTCTTAAAAGAGTATTTCAATGATTTAGGTTAAAATCAACAAAGGCATGATTTTCCTTAATATACCTGGGTTTTCCTTGCATTTGACTTCAGCTGTGTACATAATGCTCTTTATCTCATGGTAAGAGTTTGTCTACCTTGTTAGAATTCATGGAGCTACCATTAGAAATGTTGTCTAAATGGAAATATTTTAAAACAGAATGTGGTGCATATCATTTTTTTCTTCCCAGAAAATAACATTCTAAAGAAGATAGTTTCATTTGATGAATAGATCTACAAAGCAAAATGGTCATATCCTAAAATCCAAGTGGCTTCCCGGGAAATTTATAGGTTTCCAAAATTTCAAAGTCAGATTGTAAATACAGCTGCTGTGTGTGATTCTCTGTAGATAAAACCTTTGCAATGAGCAACTGCAGTATCTCACTTGGGAAGTTATTGTGTCAACTTGTGATTCAGATTATAGAAGTCATTAAAGAATTTACATAATTCTGTGATCTAGCAGCTGGGGAAATTTAGTTTTGATTGCCAGTACAATATAGTTATTCCTTGAGTTGGTATTTTTAGCATGGAGAAAACTACTAATATTATGCTTTTTTTTTTAAAAGAAGGAAAATTCTTAATGGTCATTTAGGCCAGTTTACTTACTTGAAACTGAGGCTCAGAGACATTATTTGACTTATCCATGGTCACAGACTTCCTTGAACACCTTTTTAATTTGCCTGACCTACTGAATTTGCAAAAAAGAAAGTATTATATACAGAAGACACTGCAACTGGGAATGTCTTTTAAATGTGTTTTGTTTTGTGTGTTGACAGAATCTGTATTAGAATATTTTTTTTTTTCTGTTTGCCATCTCTCTCTCTCTCTCTCTTTTTTAATGAAGAATCTATTTCACGTGGATTCAGGTAGAGATGACTTCCCCACACATGACCAAAACACATTGGCTTGCCCAGTTGGAATTTCATATTCTTTTTTTTAAAACCAAAAGCATCTTTATTTTAGTCTTCAAAGAAGAATTCTCCTTTTTCCAAGATAATCATGATTAATTTACAAAAATGGGTATATATCTTCAAAGCATTTCCCTTTAATGGGAAACTTAGCTTTATAGGCTCTAAATATTAAAAAGGTGAAAAACAACAACTTATATTTTGCTGCCATTAAAAGACAAAACAAAATCTAGCATAAGTCAGGGAAACCCATTCACATTTCTGGTCCTTCTCCTCCTGGAACCAGCATTGTTGTATTATTTCCATTCAGCAAAGTCTGATCTAATTTAGTAATCCTTCTTCCTTCTGGTGTGATTTCAAACTCAGTGACCTCTTCCAGAACCATATTGATAAAGTCATCAAATTCTAGAAGAGTACCAACAATTTCCTTATCATTCTTCATCATGATGTGAATTCTTGATCTTATACATTTGTTTATATGTTCTAATGGCAGCAGCTGCAATAGGTTGGTAGTAGCGTTAGCTGCCATGGCTTTGCCAGAAGTTGGAATTTCATAGTCTCTAGGCCACGAGATTAGTTTAAGGATGGGTAGTTGAAGGAGACACCCTTATGGAAATTGGAACTGGCAATCAATTCCTGATCAAAACCACAAGTGCCCATGCCATAAGAAATAAGATAGACAAGTGGGACCTCATCAAACTGACAAGCTTCTGCAAAGCCAAAGAGGCCATCAAGAGAGCAGGGAGACAGCCCACAGACTGGGAAAAATTATTTGTTAACTGTATGTCTGACAAAGGCCTGACATCTAGAATCTACAAGGAACTCAAACATGCCAAAAAGAAAAAAACAAATAGCCTCATTAAAAAATAGGTAAAAGATATTAATAGACAGTTCTCAAAAGAAGACATACAAGCAGCCAACAGATACATGAAAAAATGCTCAGGCTCACTAGTCATCAAAGAAATGCAAATTAAAACTACACTGAGATACCACCTAACTCCAGTCAGAAAGTCTATTATCAATAACTCAAAAAACAACAGATGCTGAAAAAGATGTGGCAAAAAGGGAACACTTCTCCACTGTTGGTGGGTGTGTAAACTAGTACAGCCTCTGTGGAAAACGGTGTGGCGATTCCTAAAAGATCTAAAAATCGACCTTCCAGATGACCCCACAATCCTCCTACTGAGAATATACCCAGAAGAACTCAAATCACTCTATAAAAAAGATACCTGCACACATATGTTTATGGCAGCCTTGTTCCCAGTAGCAAGAATATGGAACTAACCATGCTGCCCATCAAAAGAGGACTGGATAAAAAAATGTGGTACACGTGCACAATGGGTTATTATGCAGCCATAAAGAAGAACAAAACCATGAACTTCACAGCAATGTGGATGGACTTAGAGTCTATAATACTGAGTGATCTTTCACAGAAACAAAGAACTGAGTATCACATGTTCTCACTCATAAGCAGACCTTGAACAATTATCA